>RJWH01008496.1:0-29961 GCA_004363575.1 Solenodon paradoxus
GCCCTCCACCCTCCACCCCTCACCCCACACGCCCCTCCTGACCACCTCTGGTGACACACACACGCCCCTGAGCTAGGTGACCCACGCCCCGGGTGGAAGGGACTGAAGACTGGCGCCGGGGTCAGGACCCTGCCTGGTGCAGCCTCCCGTCCCTGATGCTGCGAGCCATGTGGACAGATGGCCGGACACGCACGCGCAGACGCACAGCCCAGCAGCAGCCCTGCCCTCCTGCAGCCGCATCTCGCACTCTGTCCAGAGAGCAGATGGGCAGACGGACCCGCATGGGACACACGGCCTGTGACAGGGTTCCTGCGTGAAGGTGTCCGTCGTGGGTGGCGCCTTCAGCCTCTGCCGACGGCAGCTCCGGGCCTGAGGACACACTGGCCCCGTCCCGTCCTTCCTCAAAGAGACACAGGATGAAGTGGCCCGCAGTGGCTGGGGAGCCTCCCCTGCCCGCCGCAGAGCTTCCCCTCGAGACCGGGAGACGTGTGTGGCCTCGAGGACTCGGCCCTGCGTGGAGAACAGGGGCCACGGGAGGCGAACGTCTCCTGTTCTCAGCACCTCGGGCCTGGGTCCGACACTCACGACCTGCACCCCAGGACCCAGGCCTCCGGGTCACAGCGTGGCCAGCATTCAGCTGCTCTCAGGGCGTGAGGTCACAAGGTGGCCTCCGGTCCTGACCCTCAGTGCGCCCTGTGTCCGGGCCCCTGACCCCGGAGAGAAAGCCAGGCATGCTGGCGCTGAGCAGAGGCGCTGGCCACGCAGTCCCGTCCTGCAGACGCCGCCCTGGAGCCCACGGCCCGCAGCCCCGCCGGACACCCGGGCCTGTCCACAGAGCCGGCCGCCGCCTCTTGCCCCGAGGCCCTGCTGTCTGACACGCAGGCCGCTCAGGCCAGGGCCCAAGGCGAACTGACCGCGTGGCGTCCAGGTGGGTTCCTCGCCGCCTGGTCTCAGCTTGTCCAGAGCTCATCTCCCCGTCTTCTCCTCCAGGACCTCCCGCCAGGGAAGGGCGCCCCGGCTCAGAGCCAGGACGCGGCCCTCTGGGCGTCCGCCCGAATTCTGCCTCCCCACGGCCTCCGCTTCCTCCCGGACAGAGTCGGACGCTGAGCCCCGGCCACGTCCCCTCACTCGCTGACAGAAGCCACAGGGAAATGCTGTCCTAAAATGGGTGCCGTGTTCACTGCTCCTAGAGCCACGCGGCACACCGACTTCAGGACGCGTCTGTGCTGCAGCCGGACTCCTGCACCTCGCTCCACGCGGTGACCCTTTGTCCCCTCCCGCTCGAGGCCCCGTCCTCCCCGGGGTCCTCTCGCCGGCTGTGCCACACGCCCCTCGGGACTCCGCATGGCCGGTCTCCTGGACAGGGGATGCGACTGCCTGTTGCCTGCTCGTCCTCGTCCTCGTCCTCGAGTGTGCAACTCCCCCGAGGTGGGCGGTGACCCGCAGCTTTGCCCGTCTCGCTTTTCTGCTCACTGCTGCCAGCGCCGTCAGAGGACGACAGATGTCGAGCAGGGTCGCCTCCCTGTCCCCAGATGCGTGTCCCATGGCCTGTCATCTAGCACAGACTCCAATGCCTGAGAGCCCCGTGGAGCCTGTGTGAGCCGTCTGCAAAGCAGTCACGGGCCACGGCCACGGTCACGGCCACGTCTGCGTCCCCAGGACCTGGGCTCCGACTTGGCGAAGTCTGTGCAGAACTCAGGGGTTCAGACGCGGCAGGACCAGAGCTGAGACAAGAGCTGAGAAGGCCAGACCCGCGCGGGCCGGTTACTGGGGGGAAGCAGCTGCGAATTTAGAAAGCTCTGCATGTCGGGCACGGGTGCTGGGAAGAAGTGGCTTCTGACCGCGCTGCTCCGCGTTCCAGGGCAGACCCTCCAGGCCCTGACCGGCTCTCTCCCGGGCAGTGAAGGGCTTCCAGGAGCCATGCGCTCCAGGGCTCTCGGGGGAGCCAGGCTATGGACCCAGGTAGCTAGACCGTTCCGGGTATCAGTTCGTGTTTAATTTATTTATTTTTGGCCGTGACGCTTTCTGACGTTTCTTAATTTTACTCCCTGACGTAAAACCCTTTCTACTGACCCAAAGCCCCTGGGAACTGTGCTGGCGGGACCTCTCCCAGCCTTGTCCCCACGTCCCGAGAGTGGTCCTGAGGACCCGGGGACATCCAGGGCCCTGCATGGACCTCGGGGCCCCCGCCCAGCAGCCCAGCAGGCAGGCGCCTTCTCAGGATGCTGACCCTGAGGGAACACACAGAATCACAGGACCCGAGACGCCCTCTGCCAGGACACAGCCATCAAAGGCGTGTTTCATCAAGTGTTCCTGGTCCCATGGGTGCTTGCAGACGCCCCCACCCCAGCGGCCTTCCTGTCACCTCCAGGCTGCTGCCAGCTGTGTGCCCGTCGCCCTGGTCAGAGAGCGGCTAAGTGTTCGGGACAAGGTCCCAGCTGACCGCGGGCGCCTGTGGATTCTGTGAAACTTGGAATTGAAATGAGAACAAAATTTAGTTCAGGGTGAATGACAATAACATTTAATTATTATTTTTAATGGAGTTCATGCTCCCTGAGTTTCACAGGAAAGTCAGATTCCAAGATCCTGCCCAGGAAATGCTTTTGCCCAGAATCCTGCTCTCTGCACCTGGATCCTCCACTTGGGAGCCCAGTGTCCCTGACAGTGAAGTCCTCATGCCAGCACCTCTCACCCCGGTCCCCCGTCACCTTCTCCTCCTGCATCCCCGGTCCCCCGTCACCTTCTCCTCCTGCATCCCCGGTCCCCCATCACCTGCTCCTTCTGCATCCCCGGTCCCCCGTCACCTTCTCCTTCTGCATCAGGGCAGATAAGGCAGGGCTGGAAGAGCCCACAAGGGCCCAGATCCCAGTGAGGGGATTCCTGCTCCTGCAACCTGGTGCCACACCAACTCTGGCCAATATTCCACCTCCGGAGAAAGCTGTCCTTCTGCTTGTCTCCAAAGCCTGAACATAGAGGCATTTTCATAGCAGTTTACGTAGGGGCACCACCCTCCTCCGTCTGCTGAGACCACGGGACTTCACCCCCTGGGACGTCCTGGGGGACGGAGGACAAGGGGTGCCCTCTCCCAGCCCACTACTGCAGTCCCGCCCAGACAGCGATGCTGGTCTGAAGAGGGAGGTACCGTCAGCGGTCCTCAGTCTCAAAGGAAAGTTTGTGAAAACCAGACCAAACCCAGCAGACAGAATCAGCGATGATGTCAAAGTTGCCAAGAGTCGCAGGTTAATCAGCCAGAGGGCTCTGGCTACAAACCTTCACCTCCAGTGCGGCCGCAGACCCCTGCATCACCACCGCACCTGCCCTCTGGGCAGCGTCTTACTGCCGGTCCAGCTGTCTTACTGCCAGGGGATCTGTTAGACCATGTGTCTCTGTCTTTATTAGTGGCCAGAAGAAGAAGATGATGATAGACATCCAGATGATTGATAAATAGATGATGGATGGATGGACAGAAGGAGAGATGGATAGATGATAGATAGCTACATGTATAGATAGACAGATGATGGACGGATGATGGTGAGAGAGATGATAGACAGATGAGGAATGATATCTCAATGCTGATACTTTGAAGGACATTTCATTGGGCAGTGACAACTTGCCACTGACAACGTTATAGTGACGAGGACAGGAAACTCAATATATTAGAATAAACCTCAAGCAAAGTTCAGGAGACTGCTCTGAATTTTAGTTCCAGGTAACTATCTGCCAGTAGAAAAACAATCATGTTTGTGTTTGACCGCAGGTGGGTGCCTGTGATCTCGGGGAGAAGATTTACCCCAAGATCCTCCCACCGCGTCACAGTTTCATCAGGACCCAAAAGACGTCAAACCAACAGTGACGTCTCATAGCCAAGTGAAAACAAAGGTGGAAGGTACAGTGATTTCAAATAGCTTAATAGCAAACAGTCCCCAGGGTGACTTTTTAGGACAACACACTCAGTGCTGCATACTTGGCACTGATTAGCTTCAGAAACGATGAAAGGGTTTTGCAAAGCAAGCTCAGTCTTCAATGAGACGATGACTGGCTTCGGAAACAGCGGAAGCCCTTTATGACCGTGATTAGAACTGCATGTTCTGTTTGACCATGATTCGCTTCAGAAACCAAGATCTTCAGGACACGACTCGCTTCAGAAACAAACCACACAGCCCTTGAGAAGCAGTGGGGCTCTGCTCCCTGCACCTCCACCTGGAAGACAGGCAGCTCGCCAGCACCTGCGGACAAACGTCCCGGGGAGAGGACGCACGCAGATGTGTGGGTTGGTTGGATGGAGAAGAAAGAAGGCCCTGCCGTCTCCCATCGCCGAAGTGAGGACACACTAGAAGCAGGAGATGGGGCGCTCGTCCTCTCCGCCCCCAGAAAGTCCCAGGAAGGCTGAGCCACTGCAGAGCCTTTTCCAGGAAGAACAGAAGACAACCTTCGCTGCTCACCTGTCTCCATGCCCCTCTCGCCAGCTGACGGACACGTGGAGGTGACGTTCACGGGCGCAGCGAGGGCAGAGTCAAGTGAAGGTGGAGGAAGACCATCCCGCCACGGGCAGAGGGCAGGTCGCTCCCAGGCTGCCCACCCAGGTGCTGGGAGCTCAGACCTTCATGAGGCTCTGGCTGACCTCCACGCCCTTGACTCCACCTAGGGGCATTTGGGGGCCGGTTTCTCCCTGATTGCCCCCACAGCGTCAAAACGGCAATGTTTGTGTAATGAGAGTAGGTTCCCTGAGCTTTAAGCTGATGAATAAGACCCATTCTCTGTGACTTTCTCCTCGTTTCTGTGTTCCTGCTCCTCCTGCATCCCCGGCTCATGGTTAAGAGCTCCTAACAGTGCCCACCGTGACCTGAAAGTAACATTCCCTTCTCTCTAACACTTTAGAAAATGGGGCAAAGTCTTCCAGAAATCTCTTGAAAATTCCAGAAGTGCGGATCATGAGAAAGTTGGGTTGCTTTGGGTTATTTTACAGACTGGGAGCTCCTTTGGAGGGCTTTTCATGAAGGCAGCAGCCTGCTCTGGAAGCGACTTGCAGTTGTTCCAGAGAAACTGAGCGACCTGCTCCTGAGTCCGTCTGAGCCGGCGCGGAAGGGTCGGGCGGTTCCCCGGCAGGAGGGACCCGGAGGAATCTGCATGAGCGCAGGCCTGAGCCCCGGGATCTGAGCGACGCGGAAAACCTTGTCTGAGACGTCGCTGGAGTGTCCAGCATTGTTTGGGCCTCTAACCGAAGTTCTCTGTCAACTCGGCTTTTACATTACACACACCTTTTATATTTAAAAGGTAAAATAAAACTCTCTAAAATAGTTCATCAAATCAAATTAAAGATCTGTCGTTAATTAGCTTAACTAGACTGCTACTCTGCCTGAAAATCTTCCAAAACTCTAAAGGAGACAGTGTCAGAAAAAAATAATAGTAAACACCCTTAATATCCAAAATGGACACGGTGGCATTTCCAAGACTTTCCACGCTGCACACCTGTGCACACCTTTCCCAGGTGCACACCTGTTTGTCCACGAGGGTTCGGCGCGCCCGCTGCATCGCGCGTGGTTTCCTCCGGCCACAATCCGACGGACGCGTCCTGTGGCCTCTAACCAACCACCAGTATCTGAGTCCGTCTCACGTCAGCGGAGATGCTGTCCGGTTGAGATTCAAGTTCAAGACCTGTGCAAGCCGGAGTCCCCGGAAGGAAGGAAAGAAAAGGCGCTCCCACGCGGACCAGGCCTGGCCCCAAGCCCTCTACCGTCCTCAGGGAGAGGATTTGGGGAATAAAATTATGGAGCTTCCTTTTCCACTCTTCCTTGGCCCTTCATGAAATCAGGAACAATGCTGGCGGGTCAGAAAGGAGGCTGATTTCCACCGTGGGGCTTATGTGCGATTCGATCTGCAAGAAGAGGGAGCTTGAACGGGGATGCCTGTGTTTAGTGGGGAGGGGTGAGCGCTGGGACACGAACAAAGGCCGGGCGTCGCGGCTCTGTGAGGAGTCTGTCCAGGCCTCAGTCGTTCCTACTGCGGATCGCTCCAGCCCAGAACATCACTAGAAAAGGAGAAAAAGAAAACTCACCTTCTGGCTTTCTCGAAAGTATTTCATCCTGTGCAAATACTAGGACCCGGCGCAGAGCCTGATGTGAATGAAGAGGCTTTTCCATCAGAGCGTATACCGCGCAGCGACTGAAATACGGCGGCCCCGCAGCGGAGCCCAGAGCCCGGCTTGCTGTGGGAACGGCCGTCGGTAGGCAAGTCTCCTGACCGTGTTATCCAGCCGGGCGGTGAGTGGCGGGAAGGAGACAGGGCTGAGCAGGTGCCGGGCGCTTCCGCTCCCTTTCGACAGCATCACCGCTTCTTCCTGCGCGGAGGCCCTGCCCAGGCGCTGTTTTGCATTCTGCCTGAGCAAGTCCCGGCCGTTTCCAGCTCCACGATGGACGCGACAGCTGCCTGTGCACTCGTGGGCTCTGGGAACGCGTGGAGGCTGCAAAGTGCCGACCACGGGGAGGTGGGTCCTGATCACACCAGCGCTTCGAAAATGGCGTCTTTCTGTCACCAGTGCTGGGGAGCCAGTCTCCTGGGTGAGTCGAGCTCCCCTCTACAGCCTTAGACTCCAGTGCAGGCGAGACGGAAGCCCGCAGTCCGAGGTCGCCGCCTGGGGTCCGTCCCCTTGCAGAAGGCATTGTCTCCGGACCTGTGCTGGGACGCACAGGCTTGTCCCAGACTCTCCTGCCCCGAGTCCAGGGCTCCCCCTTCTGAGTCTCCAGCGTGTGATCGACAAGGCTCCTGGGGCATCGTCAAGGTCAGGGGAGGGCATCGTCAAGGTCAGGGGAGGCCATCGTCAAGGTCAGGGGAGGCCATCGTCAAGGTCAGGGGAGGGCACCAGGAGTTCATGGGTAGAAAGGCAAACTTTTGAAAGAGAGACTCGGGCATCTTAAAGCAGAGTTTATGCCAATGTGCAAGTTTTTAAGTATTTGCCTTCAACAGTACATTTTCCAAACATCGATTCAGCAGTATACTGGTGTTTATACTAAGGGTGTCGGGAGAGAGAGTGCTGCACGCGTCTGTTTAGAAACGCTTCCCGGTTCTCACCCAGACAGAAGGAACGCGCGCGGGCCGGGCACCTGCTGGCGGGGAGCGGGGTTACCTGGGTGAAGACGGTTCTCTCCGCGGACCCACAGCCTCCAGAGCCATTACCTACATGACGCGTCTGTGTGAGCATTTCGGGAAAGAGGATCACAGCTCTCACCGGATTTTAAAATAATGCACGACAATCAGAAAGTAACATTTATTTAAGGGATAATAATGCAAAATGAAACGCCAAACCTGGCACTTCTATTTTCTGATAAAAACATCAAAATGACTCATATGCGTTATGCTCAAATTTGTCCCTTAGATCATTTTTACCTTGTCTTCACAGAAGTCCAACTTTCCCTCATCTTTACTTCAGGAATTCAGTTACTTCACCAAAATGTCACTTTTTTTCCAGAAAGTCTGCATATTTATTGAAATATCAAAGTCTTTTTTCACTAGTCAGCATTAGTCTCTCATTGTGTTTCCCACCACATTCGCTTTAGAACACTCCAGACAGAATCACTAAAGCATTTTAACCATAGTGTTTATTCCAAGATTAAGTGAACACCGGTATTTATTTTCCCAAAAAGAAGAGCTAAGAAATTATAGATGTATTCAAATATTTTACAGCTTTTTAAAATTATACCATATAAAAAGGCACTGCAATCGATTACAAAGGTGATGCAAATTAACCTATTCAAATAGACCACTGTCATCTCCAGAGCCCATTTCTGGGATTTAAAACACAATTTTCAGTGTGCTCTCTCTTCATTTTACTCTAAATGTCTGGGGTCTAACCATTTTTAAAGTGGTGCATATCGTAATTGAAAATTAAATCCCATGTCACAAATACCATTAACTTTTGCCAACTGCACCTCGTCTATACTGTGTCGCCTTTTAAATGATTATTTACAAATGTGTTTGCAGTATCCAACACTTGAAAATAATATAAATGCTAACATGCTTGTTTTTCTTGTTCCTTCAGATGGTCCCTGAAACGCACATGAATGTCTGTGTGTGTTACAGCAATCTGATCACCTGGATGCGCGTAGAAAGAGACGCCGCGTGAATACAAACACCTGACAGCAGTGAGAGTCCGACTCGTTTCACTTATTTACGGAAAAGTGCTTGGTAGCACAGCCTGGAGTTTGAGGTATTTGAAAGGATCAAAAAACGTAGTTTCCCAAGAACATGTGTGGAAAAACACAACCTGGTTAATTTTGTGACGTGAGCTATGTTAGGTTTGGTAATCGCTTTACAGTGTAATAATTCACAGTGCAATGACACTGTGTGTGGAACCCATGAGCGAGTCTCAAATGATTATTTCTGCCTCTTCACTCACACAGGTAATAATAAAAAGATCTATAAATATACAGAAACTGATCTATATTCCAAAGTTGACTTGAGCGACACTCAAACTCTGGTACCAGCTACACGGGGGACGCGACAGAGGTCACGTCCGCAACACAACGCTGATTTCTTCCGTCTCCATTTAGCACAAGCAACAGTCTTCAGCTCCTTCTAATTATTCCCTTAGTTTTGTAAATTCCATTCGCAAACCCTTCAGAAGATTTGGAATCAGTTCTAGTTTCTCTTTTTCTTTGTAATGGTTCCTCACAATTTCACATGGCATCTTTGTTCACGTGGCGTATTTCATGGTGATAAACACGGGATGTGCCAAATATACTTGATATTAATAATAATCCATTTGAATCCCATGTACACTGAGGGTCAACTAAGCAAAGCTTTCTCTACTTGTCATTAACGTTGATTAATTACAGCCAATTCCTCCACATGTCTGAAAGCCACCAAGTCACATAGAGCAGGTCCCCTTTCAAGTCTTTGATAGGTTCTTGGAAGCTGTGACTTTAAACCGCATGTCATGAACCCCTCCGATGGCCGTCCAATGGCTGTTCACTAGAGTTCAGTGTCTCCGGTCTGTCTCTGGTCATAAAGCAGCACCAAAGTTCTCCAGAGACGCCCCCAACACTTCTCATACGCGACAGGCATTTCTGTCCCTCGTTCATTTCCACCTGCTCCCCTGGCCAGATTCTGGTGGTCAGAGGCATCCTGGCAGCTCAGGGCCGAGGTGGGCACCACTCTGGACAGGGCAGCCGTCTGCCACAGGACACCCACGTCCGTCCGCCGGCCAGTGGCGACGAGAACCCCCTCGCCACTCAGGATTGCAGGAGTCCCAGAATAAACCCGCCGACGCAGGTGGGGAGCCCACCCCGAGAGCGAGCCCACAGCCGTGGAGAGACCTCTCTCAGGCCCTCGGTGACAGGTCTCCGGGGACGGAACACACGGCCCAGTCCTGTGACCCTCAACACCTCACTGGTGGCCTTGGGGGTCGTCGTCAGTGCAGACCATGGTCCAGGACGGTCGCCGAGAAAGAAGCCAGGATGAAGCGCAGTGTCCAACCACGTTTGTGAGGATGCGGCGGCGTCTCCTCCTACTTTTCGTGCCCCGCGGACGTGGCTGGAAGGGCGGCAGCCTCCGCGCTCCGTGTCTGCCAACCTCAGCAGCAAGCGCGATGAGCGCGGAGGAGGCCAGGCACCGCCACGTCTGCGATCCTCTCCCGGCGACGCGGCCCGGCTGTCCGGGGCTCCATCCTCTCCCGGCCTCGGCAGCCAGCCTGGGGCGTCCGGTCAGCAGAACCGAGAAGCGGCAAAATGACCGCAGGGGCCTTCTGGCCACTTGTCCAATTTGACCGTTTTCAACAAATTCCTTTTCCTTTTCGTTGGTTCTGCTGACTTCAGAGAAACGGTTTCAAATGTGCAGAAACCCACAGGTGAAGCGAACATCTACTAAGTCCCCGCTTCTGGTGCTGACAGTGGCCTCGTCGTGTCGGATCCCCTGGCGCCATGGAGCGCGAGTTCCTTCTCTCCTCCCGTCAGCAGCGAGAGAGGCCCTAACGTGCGGTCTCGTGCGACTGGGGCTCGTCTCACTGACCTGCCGCGCGGTCAGAGCGACTCCCTTCTCACAGGCGTCTCCATGCAGAGCGCACAACGTCAGAAAGGCTGCTTTTTCCAGGGTGGGAGCCTCTCCGCCTGCGCCGTGAGAACCTAGCCGGCCCTCCTCGGAGAAAGGCCCTTCCCGGAAAGCTTGTCTCCATCCTTGAAGCTCAGAAGCGTGTCCTCTTTCTCTCTTGTGTGTCATCGTCTCTATACCGGGGTGAAGATAATGTAGGTGAGCTGGACATACGGACCTAAACACCAAGGCACCTGGAGACCTGTCACCCAATAGTGAAGAACAATATGGAGCTGCCTTTTCTTCTAGAAGAATCCGTTGTCGGGACCTGGGAACTGCTCTTGGTCTGAAAACCCACAACCTGGTCTAGTTCGACTCATGAGATTAGACTTCAAAACATCCAGGAAAGTGAGCCGCTTGTATCTAGCTAAGAAAAAGGGGTGTTTTTCTCTCATTTTAAGAAACTAAAAATGGCATATACCTAGCATGCACACCTGATTAGCATCCGCTAATACTTACCTCGCTCCCTTCTAAGTGTCTGGTGTCAGGAAGTTTTCAGCAGAGTTTGCTTTTCCAACTTGAGCCTCCCCCACCAAAAAGCCCATATAAACAAATAGGTCATCCTGGGTGGCTGTCACCTGTTTCTGGACAGGCCGCCCCCTTGTTCAGTGGCTGAGAGGTCACTGTGCATCGTGTCCGCACCTTTGATTTCGAGGCGTTTGCCGCTTGCTGACGGAGCCCTGTCCGCCCCGCTCAGTCGTCTGTTACTGACACTCCGCACACATTTTATCACGAATTGTTTTACTGATACATCTTGAGTGTTTAAATGTGAGCACAGCATATCACTGACTTACTATTTAATCGCACAAGTATTTCCCTCCCTCTTGAGTCCTTCTCTTTGGAAACAGGATGTCACTCCCGGGAAGCGTCATGTCAGCAATCCCCGGGGTCCTCCGCTGTCGCAGAAGCGGCGGCAGGCGTCCCGCAGGCAGTCCCGGACCCAGAAGAAGGGTGCGGCCCCCGCGGGCAGGACGCCCCCAAAGCCAGCGCCGGGAGCGCCCACCTGAGCACCTGGCTTCCGAGCACCGACTGTGTGGGGTGTTTGAAGGGCTCCCCGAAGGGAAGAGACTCCAGAGCTGGGCTGCGTTTTTGTTGTCAGGATTAGGTTTCAGTAACAAGCCGTGAGACTGTTCGTGACAAGGGCCTTTCTCCAGCAAAGCTACGTCCATATCACATCCACGGACTTGTATTCACAGTGCACTGGTGGTGGTTTCTCGTGAACGTTTCAGTCGTCTTAGAAGCAGAAGACAGACCGAACACGGCCGTCCACATGCTTCCACACCCCCGGCTGCCCCGAGGGACCATCGGAGTCACTCCGGGCGCTGGAGACGCTCGCCTGGGCTCGACCTGAGCTGCCGGCTGCAGCGACCTCTCCTCCCTCAGCAGACACGCCCGCAGAGCCTGCTCCTGCAGTGAACTGACGCAGACCCGACTCACCTGTGGCGGGACCGTCGCTCTCGTCTTGCTTTGTTTTGCTGACGAGCAGAGCTCAAGTTGTTTTTAACAAACGCAGCCTAATTTCGCGACTCGTCAGAGTTGCTGGAGGCAGGGAGACGTGGTGCAGAGCTCCTGGCTGCTGGAGCTGGCTCTGGCGACAGACGTCTCACAGCACCGTGCTGCGTCCGTGACAGCTGAGGACCCGGCTGAAGCACTGTCGTGGGCTAACTCCCCAGCGGGTTCGCACTTCCCTGGTCCTCGCGGCAGCGGCTGTTCCGGAGCCCGTCTAGTGCTGCCTGCCCGCTACTCGCCCTGCACGTGGTGTCTCACGGTCTGGGAGCCTCAGACGTACCTTGTGTCGCGTGACCCGGACGAGGCGAGGAGCACTGCCCGGGGTCCTGAATACGCTCTTCATTAGGAATGGGTGGTGCTTTTCTCATGGTGATATTGGGGTGATGGAGTTTGAGGGGGAAGATCGTGGCGGTCAAGTGCCGATCATCCCAACCCAGCAGGGAGACGTGACTTAGCTGCTGTTGACCGTGGCTCCTGGCGAAGGCGGTGTGTTCAGGATCCTCGCGCTTCTCCCCCGGCCTCCGTCCATGCTGCTCGCTCTGGACGAATCCCCACTGGGAGCAGAATTCAGCTCCATCTCTTGGAGGCACCATATCCTCACAAATTGTTCTGAATTCTGCATGGGATTTGTCCCTCCTCCCCATCCATCCGTTCATTTAATCATTTACTTATGTCAGAATGAACTCATGAACTTTTTATAGGCAGAGTTACAACACTAATTTTTTGCTCAAATTGTTCCAACTTTGTCGGTTGGACCCTCTTCAGTTGTTCCTGTATCTCTTTGATCTAGGTCATCGTGTGTGTGTGTGTGTGCGTGTGTGTGCGTGCGTGTGTGTGTGCGCGCGTGTGTGTGCGTGTGTGGTGCGTGTGCGTGCGTGTGTCTGTGCGCGTGTGTGTGCTGCTGGGTATTTTCTTAGTTTCTAGCACTACAGATCCTCCAGGTTCATTTGTGTGTTTCTTGCCCGAATTCGAGCATGTGAGCCATTCTCCCCGGAGTCTGGTTCCGGGCATCGAAGAAGAGTGTCGGAACCAAGCTCTGGAGCCGGCCGTGCTCGCCACTGTGATTCGGGCTCCAGGTCCTGTCAGCCTGCAAGGCAAGAAGCGCACCTGCGTGCATGTGTGGTCCTGGGTCTGTGGTGTCTGAATGTATCTCTAGATGTAAATGCCCGTGTCTGTTTGAAATTAAATCTGAGTCCATTCTCGTCCCCTTCTCTGGCTTACCTGTCCCTACCACTCACCAGCGAGTCACCTGGGCAAGCCCACCTGCAGCCATGATGTGAGGACCCCAATTTCGTGCATACACAAGCGTAGATGCAGTGGCCGCTGATTTGTAAACCAATCAGGAGACAAACGCTTCCCAGTGCAAAATGTACATCTTCCAAAACAAACAGCCCACCACCAGCTCGCTGAGAATCAGAGCATACCCCAATATTTCGCCAGAGAACATAACAGCGCTATCAGTTAAGAGGGACTTAGTTTATATAAAATGTGGGATCACAAGCATTACACATGAAATATCAAAATTTTTGCTGGGTGTTTTATAAAGATTATCTCCCTTAACATTTCCCAACTCCTTTCTGGTGAATGCAAGTTGTAATTTTGCAGTAGAAAAAAAAAAAAGAAGAAAAAAAATGTATATATATATATATATACACCCAGACCTCCAACTGCTAACGTAAATCTGAAAGTCTAAGGAGCATCAAAACTCACGTACTTATGCTTGTCTGGTCCACAGGCAACGTTGCTGATATGCCATAAACATTCTTAAAGTCTTTTCTGCAAAGCTCTTGTTCAGAGTATGTTGTGATTTATCACCTGTCAAGTCAAGTATATTTTTAATGTTTGCTAAAACAATTAGCTCACTGATAGCAAATGAATAATACTGGCACTGTTCTAATTACTGTGAAATTAGGCAACTCTAAGAATCAGGAGACTAAGAATAGAGAGTGACGCTGAGCCGCTCTAGCGAGCGTGGGAGCATCTTGCTAACGGGACCCTCAGCGGAGACGGCAGGGGCAGAGGGCCGAGGAGAAACCCTGAAACGCACGGTCGTCAGTGACTAAGTGGGCGTTTCCGTCTGCTTCCACATCTCTGTGAAGGCTGCATCATCAAACAAAATCTTCTTTTTGCATCAAACTGGAGTCAGAAAAAAGCTAAGGCAAAAATTACTGAACAGCAAGAAAAATTTTCTCAGAGCACTTTTTGATGGTAGCAAAATACTGCCAAAAAGAAAAGAAAATTGAGTGCAGATTCACCAAGATTGTGTCACAGCTCATGATGGTGGATGTACTATCTTATCTCATTTATCAATTATGTTTAAGAGGCAAGACAGACGAGAGGAGGAAGAAGAAGCAGAGTGTGGATTTATTTGTTCATTTTGGCCGTTTCCCCAGCCCTGGGTGCCGCTTCCCAGTCCCTGGGATTCACATGAACTACGTCCAGGCCAAGCGCTGCTGCCGGAGCCACCAGGGCCCGTCTGGTGTTTCCGATGGCAGAACCAAGAAGCCAGCACCTGAGGGAAAGTTGCAGGGGACAGGCCCGGGAACACCCTCAGGCTCCACGGTGGGGAGCGTGAGGAGCAGGGTTCTCGTGTCCTTGCAGAGCGAGAGACGGGGCAGATCTAACTCTAGCCGAGTCTTTACCCTAACCCTGACCCCTGACCCCTGGCCCCTGACCCTAACCCTAACCCTAACTCTAACCCCTGACCTCTAACCCTAACCCTGATCCCTAACCCTAACCCCTGACCTCCAACCCTAACCCTGGCCCCTGACCCTAACCCCTGACCCCTGACCTCTAATCTTAACCCTGACCCCTAACCCTGTCGCTAACCCTAATCTACCTACTCCAGCACAAGGCCCACACCAAGACCTAAAATTAACCCTTAACACAGCCTTAGCCCCAAACATAACACATAACATTAAACCCCACCCCCAAACCCTAACGCTCAACTAACCCCTAACCCCTGACCCGCACACTAACCTAACCCTAACCATATCCCAACCCTCACCCTAGGCCTCGATGTCGCCCAGGACACATCTGGATTTAGGAAAGAAGTCGGCCATAAGGCTCTCAGTGCACGTCTGCATTTCAGACCGGCAGTCCCGGCTCCTGGGTCCCGGGGGCTGTGGGGCCAGCGGCACCAGTTTCTGTGAAGAAACTTCCCCCGACGGTGAAACACGGGACCTGAAGGGTGTGCATCACTCCAGAGTGGTTTTCATGGCTGACAAAGTGGGTGAATTCAATTCCATTACAGTAACATTGAAGAATATTAAGGTTTTTTACTTGCGTTTCTTTGGACTCTCTTTCTTCTCTGAACCCATCCAAAGAGACTCTTAATTAGCAAATAGTTCCCCTGAGAAGATACGTGAAAAGGCACTGCTATCACAGGAATGATCCGAGATGTCAGCAGAGGAGATCGTTTGGTGGAACGACGGCACAGGGACCTCACGGCAGAGCCTTCCGAGCAAACATCTAATAGGGATGCAGGACAGCAGTTTAGATTATTGCAGTCGTTCAGTATAAAATTCTTAAGGGCTGGTATGTTCAAAATAAATAAGGCAAAACAACCCAAAAGAGAACGAACAACAGCACTCAGGCTGATCAAGGTGTCCCCGCGGCGCACGAGGAAATATAAACGGGGAGGCAAGATCTGGGGCCGCGTCTCATCCTCGATTGCCACCCGGCAAAGCGGGGACTCATAGGAGCTGGAGGAAGAACAAGGGATTTTAAAAATGTGCAGTAAAACAGTCTCTTTTTCTGCTTTCTCTGCTCTGTATGTCTCTCTTCTCCTCTCTTCCTCTCCCTGGAAGCGAACCCCGGGCCTTCACAGCCTCTGGCCCCTCGCGCTTCCCGGGCCAGCCTCCAGCCGCAGGCACCCTGCGCAGGCAGCAGCCGGGCGCGCCCGGGTCCCGGGGACCCAGCACAAGCAGGTCACGTCTGTCGAGCACCCGCACTGTCCCGGCTCTGCTCAAGGGCTCCGTCGCCATTCGTCTCCCACGGCCGTCACACTTTCACGGCTGTTATTCTCTCTGCGATCGGCCGGTCTCTAGGACCCAGCCGGGGGCTGGCGCTGGGGCTGTGGGTGCAGTGCCTAACTTCGCATCTCTGCCATCGGCCTCCGGTGAGAGTCTCTCGTTCTGTGGGGCAGGACGCGGTGTCTCTTGGATAAACAATGCTTGAGCCTTGTCGCTGCCACCCGATCGATCATGGCACTTGGGAAAGTGTCGCTGAAGCAGAGACGCAGCCACGTCCTATCTTCTCGGGAGCCTCAGGAAGCAGCGCGGTGCCCGAGCCCCTTGGCCGAGTGTCGCGTGGGTGCTGACTCACACCCTGTGGTGCAGGGGAGCGCGGCCGAGCCAGGCGGTGCCCGCGGCTCTGGCTTTGCATTGACGCTCACCTGACAAGCTGTGTTAGCGTGGGTCTCTCCCAACAGGTCCATGCGGTGACGGCAGGAGTTGTCCATGCTGGGAGGTCTGGCGCGGTGGGCTCTGTGCCCCCGTCCACGGCCACACGCCATCGGGGGCACAGCTCCTCGAGAGGAGGAGAGAGGACATGGGGCCACCAGCCAATGCGGCGGGGCCACCCTGTCTGCAGAAGTCATTTCTGAATGAGACTCCCTCTACCCCCGGCCTTTCTGCCAACGCCTGGAAACCCGAGGTCCAGGCCTCACTCTGGAAGGAGACGTGGAACTTCACTGCACAGAGCGAGGGCTGGGCCCCGGAGGTGTGAGACTTGGCGGCTGAGCAGCATGGAAAACACAACCGTCGGGAGGAAGCTTCAGTGCCAGGGAGCAGGGCTGCCAGCCTGCCTCCCGCTCGTGTCTCTGTGCCTGGACGGGGCAGAGAACCAGGCCTCGGCGCCCGGCGAGCTGCCATCCAGCCTGTGGCCAGTGCAGTGGATCTGGGCCGGTTCTCTAGGAGGCCAGTGACAGGCCCACCTGGGCACTTAGTTCCAGCAGCAACCTGCTCCCATCTCCGTTGACAAGAAGGAGCAAGTAGAAATCAGAGACTTGCAAGTGAGATGTCAGGGCAGACGGCCACCATCACCGTCACCTTTGGACATTAATCTCACTGCCTCCCGAAGCAAGTATTCAATCAGTATCGGCGGGGAAGCTGGAGTCCCAACCAAACACCTCTGCCCGAGGTGATCAGTGTGAGAGCACGCGGGCTGATGTCCCAGGATGATGAAAGAGCTCCCTTCGGCCTTCCCGGCACGGAGAGGAGCCAGGGAGCCAGGGGAGAAGTAGAACAAGCTGGGAACCTGTGCTCGGAGGGGTGACCCCTGAGCGCAGTCTCCTAGAGAGAAGTTCTGCTGGGTTTTATTTCCTTTTAGTATCAGCACTGCCGATGTCATAGAACAGCAGCCGGTTAAGTGATGATGTCCAAGGTCGGTGGTGGGAAAGAGCGCGGGTCCAAAAGTTCTGTGCGCCTGAGAAGGAGAAGAGGTCCGGCCGTGTCTGTGCTGATTCCCTCCCTACCCCGTCCAGGCGAGGCGTGACCGACCACCAAGAGGAAGCAGGTGCTGGCGGGCACAGGTGCCCGCGCCCTGGGTGCCGCTCCGGGAGCGAGTCACGGTCGCTGGGGCTGGAACCTGCATCCGAGTCAGCTGGGTGCGACCCGTCAGCGCAGACCTAGAGCCAGAGATGGGCTGTCGGTGGATTGTGCGATTGTCAGCAGATCGATTTGCTTTCTACAAGTGTTAGTTTCTTTGCCTCCGTTCTTAGGTCCAGAAGATAATTTGTAAAACATAGACATTTCGATTATTTGCTCTTGAACAGTAAAGATGAACACTATTCCTCTTTAAAAAAGGGAAAATTAATGTAATTTATAAAAGTGAATTATAGCGCCCATGTTAACCAGAACAAAAAATATGTATAAGAGAAACCAGCTCATTTTTATTGGATGCATAATATCTCAACTTGGAGCCTAGGGACTGAGTATGTCCCCTTGAGAAGTTTCCCAAAACTGTCATATTTCACACCAGTGACTGTCCCTTCCATGTAATAAACATAAATGCGTTTTAATATGACTGTCATGTCTTATCTCTCTAGAGGTGTCTCACAGAGGTATGAAAAATTTAAGGACCAACTAACACTTTCACAGGCAAAATTAGCAAAACCTAACAACGCACGATGCTAATGAGTGACAGTGACAACATGGTTCGTTACTTGACTCAATACTTAGAGGGGACATCGTAGGAAAATGAAATTTTGACTCAGAGTGAGTCCTCTCCACAGGTGAGCAATTTATTTTATTGAGATAATTTCTATTTTCCAAGAGCAGAGACCACACAAAACCTCAAGTGACACTTTTAACTGGCATTCACCTTGGAACACAGCAATGCATAAAAATACATCTTTGCAAAAAGAAAAGGAGTTAATTTCTCAAGTTTCCATAGACCCAGCAGGTGTGAAGCCTGAAAAATAACAGATGGAAAAGCCAAAGAAGAAAAAAGAAACTGGGAATGTTGCAGATAGTTCTATTTACTATAATAAAACTTGGTGTTAAAAGGGTGGCCTGCTTATTTTTACTTTTGTCGCTGAAATAATTAACACGGAGCACAGCTCCTGCCATCTCCGGGGACCTGAGAACAAGAAATTATTCTTTCATCTTGAGTAGTATCATTTCAACTCTACACAGTTTGAAAGCAGAAGAACAGACTTTAAAATGTCTCCTTCCTGGAGTAATAGCCAAACTTCATGGCCACGATTCAGACTTCAACAAATGTAACTTCGTTGTTTTATGTTTTCAACTTTATTGGCCTACAAATGACAAAGTATAAGCTATTGGCAGTGGATGGTGTGACAATAAACCAGTGACGATTTAAATGCTCCACCGTCAATCCCATAGGTTTCTTTCCAACCTCAGTAATGAATTAAAATATTTCCATTTTCTCTTCAAAAAAGTGATTTCATTGCAAATTTCTTAACTTAGCTAAATTGATATCTTTCCAAAACAATAACAAAGGAATTGAATATTCAGTGAGGAAAGTAAAAAAGCAAATCAGTTTTCCTATAGCCTCCCTTTGGTCAAGGGCAGGAGCTGGGGAGCTGGTTGGAGGCCTGAGGCCTAACACCCAGGCCCCTTCTTCCATTTCTCCCAAAGCCGGATTGTGTTGCTTTGACTTGCAAATGGCTCTCCCACCAACTCTTTCCATTCTTCACTGACTTAGATATTTTCTTTTTCTCTTTCAATTGTATGCCCGGGTCTTGAATATCCTGGATTTTCTCTTCGCCCTTCTACCTCCTCTCCCTCCTTTATTTGTGAGACTTTCATGGGACACTTCAGATATTAACTTTGAGCCCAGGGATCTGAGTATGTCCCCTTGAGAAGTTCCCAGCATCAATGGCTATCCCTTCGATATAATAAACATAAATATGTTTTCATATTACTCTCACGTCTCATCTCGCTAGTCTGCTCTCACAGAGGTAAGAAAAATTCAAAAATTAACTTAACAGTTTCACAGGTAAAATGAGAAATACTAACAGTGGCATCTTCTTCCCTCTAACATACTGCTCATGGGACAATGGGAAGCAGCTCCCTGTCTTTTCTAAATTCCTACCAAAATAACACACAGATAGAATGAAAAAAGGACACACGCACTGAAAAATGGGATTGACAGTTAACTACCGCAATCTAGAAAAAGGAGACAAATAGCAACGTGGATGCAGTGAAATAACTAAAGCAATTTAGTTCGTCCATTTGATGAGTCGCCGCAGGCCACATCCAAGAAGGAGCACAGAGCCGAGCAAGCCGCACTCCCTCCGCAGGAGCTGGGAGGTGTGGGGGCTCAGGCGACAGGGTCCGAGCCCTGAAGGCCCCTCTTCCTCTGCGTGGATACCGGCTGCCGTTTCCAGAACAAACTCTGGAGAAGCAGGCACAAGTCCAGGTTTGCAGGGACGCAGGTGCGAGGGTCGACGTGTGGTCTGCGCTTTGCCAGGAACACGATCTGCCCCCGGACGCCTGGGAACTGGAGAGCGGAACCCGTACTGGATATTTCCCAGCGGTAATGGACTCCGGTTTGGAGATCAGAGTAGAGGCTGTTTGTATGCAACGGAGGCTCCTGGTGGAGGATGTGACGGACGCCGGGATGAGGGAGGGGATGGAGGACAAGCAGCCTGTCTCTTAGCAAATAAACGCTGCATCTAAACAGGTGTCTTTGTTCAAGAAAATAGGGAAAGATACAGGAAGATAACAAGAAGTATCTGTTAGGCTGGCCCAGGGACAAAAGCAGCAGCGGCCATGCCCAGGGAAAAAGGTGGATGACGTCAGAATACGGGATGCGACCCCCACACCTGGATTCACAGGGCCAATCCCCAATCGCGCCATGGGAAGCCCGCGAAATTCCTCTGCATAAAGAGCCGGTCCCCTTTGTTCAAACGCGACTTCCCAGCCCGGGAACGCGACTTCCCAGCCCGCGACTTCCCGGCCCTCTGCCGACTTGGGAGTTTCGCCCAGGTGTGCAAACCCCAATAAAGCCCTGGCTATTTGACATTTTTTGTCTGATTGAGCTTTTCTCCTCGCGGAGCCCAGAAAAACCTTACAGTATCGAGTACTAATCACCAGGGAACCTGACCGAATAATCAGAGGAAGGACCCGGCTCTGAAAAGAATCTGTTTCCAGCAACTGAGGGAAGCAGTGACTCCCTCTAAGGCATTCACATCAAATGGGCTTCTTTCATTTGTTCCCATGTATCCATCAAATTCAGTAATTTTCAGGCACATTTGTCCTTAGCACATCCGTGAGCCACCCCCAGAGGTGTGAGCTCTGTCCACCTGCTCTGACCAGGGGCTGCGCAGCTGGGTGCAGGCTCGTGCCCGGGGTGGGCATCGTGGACGGAACACGGCGGCGGCGGAGGAGGAGGAGGCGCGTCTCTGCGGAGACCCTCTGAGTCCCAGCCTGCTGGCCCAGGGAGAAGGTGGAGTGGGCAGCGTCAGTGCCCACAGGTGCACGCACATGCCCGTAAAGGCACGCTGTCTTCTGACAGTGTCCCAGCACCAGTGACCCTCCAAATGTCTCCAAATGTCCCTCGTGCTTTTACCATAAGGAACGTGTATTTCTTCCCTTTGAATGTCTTTCAGGAGAAAGCACGCACCACCACAGTGAGGGGAGCTTTGCAAAGCCCGAGAGGATGCTGGCATATCCTGGATCATTGCTTAAAAAATGAAGAGTATTAATTATAATCCGACTGAAAGGTCTCAGAGCTCAGCCGTCCCATAGAGCAGAGGCCCGGCTATACCTCTGCGGGTTTTTGTCCATGTCCCCTGTCCCCGTGCTTGGTGAGGGGGGAGCCCCACCCAGGGCGCAGGGACAGTTGAACACAGGACGCCGACTGCCGGGCAGAGGGGTGAACAGCAGCTTTTGCCATCAGTTTTCTGACAGGGGAGGAGGAGGCCACACAGGACCCTGGGCTGCACTGGTGTAGACCCCGGCCTTGGCGGGTCACCAGGGCCAGGAGCCGCTCCTGCAGGGCAGAGATTGTCATGCCTGGTCGTCCAGCAGTGGGCAGGGCTGAAGCTGCTGCTGAAGGGTTGAAGGCAGACACAGGGACGTACTGTCCTCTTGGGAGGGAGGACACTGGGTCAGGGGTCCCTATCAGTGGGCAGAGAGGCCAGCAGAGTCTTCCAACGTCGCAAGGCAAGGCGGCACGTGGCATTGGACCTCAGTTCCGCTTGCGGACACGCCTCGGTGAGCGGCTGGCTTAGAGACACGTGAGCGCAGGCGAGACAGTACTGCGACCACGTTCTGCCCGCAGGGCCTCCCAGGTGCCGCCCAGAGCACGTGGAGAGGGAAGGGCCAGCAGGGCACGCTCCCTGCAGGGACCGTATCTGGTGCAGCTCTCACGGTGTCCCTGTCCCGCAGGCGCGGCCCCGGGGAGGGCTTTGTGCTGGGAGGGACTGCAGGCTCCGGGCCGGACCCTGCGTCCGAGTCCATCCTCAGCTGTCTGAAGCGGGGACAGCCTTTCCGACGCACCTGAGAAAGGAGGACCCTTCTTCCAGGGACTCCTCCCAGACCCCGCCTGGCTGCAAGTCATTTCTCGATAAGTTAAAACGTGCGGGAGCAACATGCTCGAAGTCAGCTCTGGTTCCATTGCTTCCAGGGAGGGGTCTGCAGGGGACGCCCAGAGCAGCTTCCCTAAGGGCCCCGCCCTCCGCGAGAGCGATGCTTCTAGTAACTGCGAGGCTAACAGAACAATACGCAACAGACACAGTTCTTTCGCTGAACTTCATACACACAACTCTACAAAATCAGCATTTTCAGCATTAAAAAGGAAAAGGCGTGTCTGACTGAACGTTGGATCACGTGAGCGCGTGTTGGGAGCAGGGGACACGCAGGTGCGTCCTCGGTCATCGGTGAGCGGTAACCACGCCTCTCCCGGCAGAGACGCCAGCAGCTGTCTTTTCTTCCTCAGCCCCAGCTCTGAACTTCAGATTCTCCTTCACTCCTTTTAGCCTGTGTTGGATGCTGTGTCCTTACAGACGCCGTTTTTCCCAAAGTGTGCGGCAAGCTGCCAGAGGGCAGGCCCGCTCTCCTCTGCGCCAGGCCGCAGGCCGGCGGGTCGCCCACCTGAGGAGGCGTGCGAGCTGGCGAACCGCGGTCACAGTGGCGCCTCCCGGGGGCAGCCGGCCTGGCAGCCCAGCTCCCGGAGTCTGTCCCACGGGCCGCAACGAAGACACTTCCCTGACGTGCGCCCCGGAGCGTCCGTCACGAGAGTGTCCGACGGACTCAGGACAAGGAGCCCAGGTTTTGCATCGGTCGTCGATGTAACAGACATTGAAACAGGACGACTGAACAAACTCACGAGGGGATATTTGAATCCTGAATACCAGATCGACATCCCAGGCCTGTTTAAAATGAAATCTCTTTTTAAATGTCTATCCGATCTGGCGAAGCATGACAACATTTGGGCAAACTTAACTCTTCACTCTCTGCTTCAACCTGTGTTCCTCTGCCCTCCAGCTGCTAATGGGCTGGGACGAGTTCACGCGTCTCTGGACCCCTGTGCGCAGGGGCCCAGCAGAGCCTCCGCAGCCGCGGGCGGGAAGGGCCGCTTCTCCCCAGGGAGCAGGTGCGGCAGGAACCAGGACCCTCTGCCCAGTTAATACATTTTCTTATGCACATATTCAACTGTGGCCAGAGACACGCACGCCGTACTGGAAAATCATCTCTGATTCTGCAAAACACATGAAAATCTGGATGCTAAGTATGCTGTGGAATTTAAGGAGAAAACAACACGTCCCCATTAAACGAGATTTTTTCCCTTAATTGGCGATAGTTCCCAGTGCACTTTTTCTCCCCATCCTTTCCAACAAAGCACAAGTCAAGCAACAGACGCCTGGGACGTTTGGCAGGCGGAGGGGCGTTGGCGCAGCTGCTGGCGTCTGGCGTGTCCCCAAAGCGGGAGGACTTGCGGCCTGAGATAGGACTGCTTCTTTTTCACCTAAATCAGGCTTTGCGTTTAAATCGCCTTTCAGTGGAAACAGTGCGTCACAGTTTTGGAAGCTGCGGAGGTTTGGGCTCAGTGCAGCTAAAAACGCCGTTCACGGTGGAAGGACAGTGCTGGGGGCAGCCGATGGGCCAGGGCTGCTGAGCCGGAAGGGAATTCAGCCGGCACCTGCGTGCCACCCGCTGGCTCAGCCGGGACAGGTGTCCACCTCGGACCCATCCCAGTGCACGCAGCTGGCAGCTCTGCAGGTCAAAGGCTGGGATGGCCTTTGAGCCATTTGGCCATGGCTCCCTCTGGACAATGTGCCATCAGGTCACCGCTGCAGCCCTGATTGCCCCACGACCCAGCTCCCCAGGCGCCATGGCCTGAGGACAGCACCAGCCCGCTGCCAGGGCCCCGGCATCTCAATGCCGTGACGCCCAGGCGTCTGCCACTCTCCTGGGCACGGCCCCGCACACGCGAGGGGCCTTCTGGAGCCGGCACCTGAAGCCCAGCGGTGGCCCTGCTGGCGGGCGGGAAGCTCAGTCCCCATGCACATTGCTGGGGGCAGTGGGGGGACATCCACCTGACGGGCGCCCTTCCCCCTGGCTGACATCTAGGAGCTGTCTTGCAGGTCACTTCTTTCCAGGTGATGCCACCTGAAGGAGGGTCCTTCCCGGGAGGGTGCGAGGTTTCGGGTCAGCACACTGTGCAAAGGAGCAAATCTGGGCCACTGTGGGGAGCGCTCCATCGGAGCAGACACCCGGCTCTTGTCTGTCGCCCCGGCTGCTTCCCTGCCCGACCGCAGGACTGGTGAAGACGTCCTCTCCGGAGCAGGTGGCCATTCCCGCATTCGCTCTGCTGACCCCTGGGAGCTGCAGGGGCCCCAGACTCCCGACTTGTGCTGAGGAGCCACTGTCCCTCCTGGGAGGGTGGCGTCTCCAGGACTCACGTCTTCTCGGTGACTGCTGACTTAACGTGAAGATGCAGAAGTGACAGCAACTACTGGGGAGTCACGTGAGACGCCCAGAGCCTCGGTCTCTCCAGCCACAGCGCCCACATCCAGGCACTCTGGGTGTCAGGAGAGGGGGCTTGCTGATGTCACCAGCTAAGTTACGCTTTCCAACCTGATAAATGTCCCTCTGCGCTGCACGGCTTTGGTGGCAGCCAGCTGACCACGCTCACGGGCGTGGCCCACCTCCCCCCGCTCTGCGCCCGCAGGCACCAGTCGGTGCCTGTCCCCAGAGGCCCACGCACGATGACGCAGACCTAAATGCGATGCTGGATCATGTCAAAATGTGTAGAGTTTGCAATTGCTCTTGAAAGATCATTTTTCTTCGGTACAAACTTCCAGGAGGACATGCCCGCAGAAATCTGTCGGCCTGGGCTTCGTACTGTGATGAGAAGACGTGGGGCCACTTGTCCTCCTTGGGCTGCTCCGAATATCATCTTTCACTTTGTGCAGTTTCACGACGTGGACCGAGGTGTGAATTTCTTTTGGATTAGCTTCATGTTTTGTTATCTTCAAATATCTTGCATTTCATTTTCTCTGGAATCATGGTTGCATTTATTTTGGATACTTTTCAGCCTTATTTTTGCCAATATTGCCTCGGTCATGCGCTCTTCTGCAGATAAAAGACAAGAGGTAAACCAAGTATGTCCACTCCTTGTAACCCTTGGGAAGCGGATGCGTGTTCCCCGGCAGCCGACTCCCCCGTCTCTGCGATGCCGGCAGTGGTCCCGCAGTTTGGTCAGATTCTGGCACCCACCACCCACAGGGAGCGCAGACCCCACACGCCACCCAGCTAGTGATTCTCTGCAAAGCTCACAAAACTCAGGGAATGTACCTCACAGGTGATGGTAATCACAGAAAACGCGATAAAGGACACAGATGAACCCCTGGTCAAAATTGCCGGGTCGGGGTGGCGCTTCTGTCCCTCTGGCCCCGGGGTGCCTCCTCCTGCCTGGAGTGCTGTCTGACCTGCAGTTCTGAACCCCGCTATCGAGGGCGTATGGAGGCTGCATCACGAGGCAGGACTGGTCAAATCGCTGGCAACTGGTGATTAGGCCGCTCCCTGACCTCCAGGGAGGGAGAAGGTGCAGCCTCGAGTCACAGGGCTGGAATTCTGCTGACCGGCCCCATCTGGAAGCTGCCCAGGGCCTGGCCACCACCCTCCAGTGAGCACACGACGTCAGTCAGGGCTCCGAAGGCTCGGAAGTTTCCATCAGGAACAAACGCTGCTCCTCCCACCCCTGATACTCGGGGGTTAGAGGCTCAGGAGCCAGAGAGAACCAGCAGTGATTCTTAACCTCAGGACGTGAGGCAGAACTCAGGCTCTGCCGTTCTCTTCTGCACCTGCCTCGCTCCTGCTCCCTGTTTCTTCTCCGACCTGTGCTGAATTCTGGGGAATTCCTCCCGCCTTGACTTCCAGGTTATTAATTTTCTCTTTGGCTATGTATCGCTTGTCCTTTCTCCCCTACTTTGAAACATGCTTCCCCTGGAAGATCTTTACTAATTTTCTATCGCATCCAGTCCTTTTAGTTGTCTTTACCTTGCTTCTTTACTTCATCTTTTATCTCTTTAAACTACGGCATATGTATGCTCTTCATAGGCTGTGTTTGGTCATTCCATTTCCTCCTGTGGATGGTGTAAGCGTCTCCTTTTTTCTCTTTAGTTTCTCTGATGGTGGCCTATTGTTCTTTGTTTTACATATTGTTATGTGTATATGCAATTGAACTAAATTTAACTCTTGAGAACATCACCGATGGCAATCCCGAGTGGTTGTAATTAAGACTTCTTTCCTCGGAAAAGTTTTAGATTTGTTTCTTTCTAGCATCAAAGAATACTGAAAACATAGAACACCTTAAATATCATTTCTTTGTTTGAGTTTCCCCAAGAGGTCATTGTGAGGTGGGTAATACACAGCTCTTGGTCTACCTGGGAGTTGTCATAGGGTGACAGCTGAAGCATGATGATGATGAACATGACGGTGGTGGTGATGGTGATGGTGAGGATGATGGAGGTGATGGTGGTGGTGATGATGATGATGGTGGTGATGGTGATGATGATGATGGTGGTGGTGGTGTAATAATGATGGTGATGATGGTGATGGTGATAGTGTAATGATGATGGTAGTGGTGAGAATGATGGAGGTGATGATGATGATGATCATGAGGATGATGGTGGTGATGACGATGGTGATAGTGGTGATGATGGTGGTGATGGTGAGGATGAGGGTGGTGATGATTATGGTGATGGTGAGGAAGGTGGTGATGGTGAGGATGATGGTGTAATGATGATGGTGATGGTGGTGATGATGATGATGAGGATGATGGTGGTGATGGCTCTGATAATGATAACAGTGGTCATGATGGTGGTGAACTTTTCCACTCGGGACAAACGAGAAAGCTTATTTTGGTCTTTTGGAAGGAACTGGGTATGTACTAGTTCCCCTTTTCCTGAGGGTGTAATATTTTCAGCGCTTTCTTTTGTTGTTCTTGATCAGTCTCCTTCCCCTCCAGCTTCTACACTTAAGCCCTGGATTCCTAACATGCATGTACCATTCCGCACAGTGACTGTCAAAGTCCTTCACGCTCTGCAACCATCAAAAGCAACCTGAGCACTCTCCTCTGCGCTGCCAGCTGTCCCCTGCACTGTCTGCCTTATAATTGCAGTCCATTTACATTATTATAGCAAAACTTGCTGCTTCATGGTTGAAAAAAAGAAAAAGCACTCATTCAGGACTGTCCAGGACATCGTTCTAGTCAGGCAGAATTAGAAAGAAAGATTATCTCTCAAAACAATGAGAGAATTCACTGTGGTTTTCAAAAGTGACCTGCCTACAGAACAGACTTTAATATCTTCCATTCCAGTGAGAAACATTGTTCTACCTAGTTTGGAATATTGCTGATGTTATTACTTAGAAGGAATCTTCTTATTAGGAAATATCTTAAACTTTACCATCCAGATTATTTTAAAAATACTGTGTGTCAAATATAACATTTTTAGAAAATTATATTTTTCGGTAGAATTTTTTCTCTGGAATTTCAACATGAATTTTAGTACCTTTAAATAACTAGTAAATAAATCTCTCCATCCAAAGCAATATTATTTAGAAGGATGATCCATGTGAATATAGCTTTGAAAAAATTTCCACTCATCTTAAAATTAGTCTCAAAGAACTGAAAGTTTCCCATCATTATTTAGTTTTATGTAAAGCTGTAAGTAATAGTAACATAATTTTAAGATCAATGTTCTGCTGTTCTTGATGGTCAACATGCTCTGATTTTTCACTGAAATGTTATTCCTGGATGAGCCATTAAACACTGGAATGAATCGTGACACAAAGTAATAGCTGCCTCTACAAAGGTTTTCATTTCACACTCTCAGAAACATGGTCATGAAAGTCTCTACTTCTATTAACCTCCTTGGGAAAACTTAATAGACAATCATAATTTCCTTCAAAATCCTGCATGTAAACTTGGATTAAAATATATAGCATTTCTCTTTCTCTCTTCTCTTTTTTCTCCGGCGCTTTCTACCTCTACCTTCTTGATTTTCATAATCCTCCAAAGAAACAAAGAAAGCAAGCTAAAATGTAATATCTTCTGCAGTATTTTGTGTTGACACTAAAAATCTGGCCAGAAACAATTCTTTCAACTTTCAAGAGTGTGTGTCTGTTTTCAATATGAATGTTGGGAAAACACTGCCGACTCTCAGCGTCTTGAAGGGTTTCCTGCCAGCCCGGCCAGGCAGCTGTGAGGCGCACTAATAAAAACTGGGGCTGTGCTTCCCAGGAGCCCTATCGGATATCCTCGCCCGCAGAAAACAGAGGCGCGTGCAGTTGACAAGCTTTAGAGGACACCGTCCCCATGTCTGTGTGAGTCTCACCATCCGCGGGAACAGAGAGAAGGAGAGCTCCTTAGCAGCCTCCAGAACGATGGTGGGTGAGAGTTCCCTCACCCTTCCCTCCTGTCGCCGCTCGCAGGCCTGGCCCGCACAGATCTGGAAAGAGACCGGGGAGCTTTTCGAGCAGGATATCCAAAGCCCTGAAAGCATTTTTTTTTCGAGGGGGTGGGTTTTGCAGGGCTGATCAGAGTGGGACCTACGCCTGTCGCAGGGCTGTGCGTGGGGCTGGGAGACGGGCTGGGAGGACCTGTGTTGCCTTCCTGCCCACGAGGGCGTCCACCTTCACGGTTAGAAAAACGTGTGAACAAAGCACAGTGATAGCTCATCGGGGGACGTGCGGTCGTGGACGCGGCGAGTCTGCAGGAGTGGGCACCCGCGCTCTCCCGGCCAGGCCTCCTCCCGAGATGGAGGTGTGCAGCCTACTTGTACTGACGGCCGCTCACAGGAAACTGGAGACCACTTTGTCTGAGGCTCTGGATGCTCCTCACAAGGTCTCAGCGCTGCAGCCCAGCAGGGCGGACAGGCTCGAAGGAGGAGAGCTTCCCAGCCCCAGGTGGGAGACAGCGGGCACCACCCCACGCAGCAGCCGCTTGCAAGCCAGGTCGCGCAAGACTGAGAGCCACCAGATGATCAGACTGAATCCGAACTAAGTGACTGACCGCCAGATGTGACGCACTCCCAGCACAGTCGTGGACAGTCCGCTTGCGGAATCGGAGTTAGTGGCCCATCCAGACTGGCCCGCCCACCGCGTGCGTGTGGGCGCCGCGGATTCCCGGGCGGAAAGTCCTGCAGACTCCAGGGGGCTGTCGGGCGGGCGGAGACCCCCACCCCACTGCGGCAGAGACCTAACCCTTCAGAAGCGCCCAGCTGACTGGAACCTGAGTGCACGGTGACGGTTGGGAGAGAAGCATCTCCAGATCCCTGAGCGAGCTCACCTGGATCTGCAAGGAAAACATGAGGTGATGAGCTGCCGCAGTTCCTGTTTGTTTGCCAGATCGATCCTGGGATTTTTTTTAATTCCCAGACATCAGCTATTTTGAGTTTTCTTACAACCAGAGGAATCCATGCTGCTCTATCTGCTGCCCTGCAAGGAAGCGCCTTCTCCACCAAGATGAATAAAGTCATCGGCCAGCTGCCACCTGAGTGTCGTGTTGGAAGGAGCCCCAAACACGCACAGCTCTTCTGAGAGGCTGTTGGAACATTTACTGCAAAGCTGAGGGTCTTTCTGAAGACGGTTGGTTATGGGACACCTTTCTGAAACCAAGAGCCCACAAAAGGCATCTCTTTGCTATTAAATGACAATTTTGAAAGCAGATAATCCTCAGCAGTGAGAGTCCTGACACGAAACACGAAGAAAAGAGAAGCATCGTATTTTGTTCATTTTTGGCTGCTTACTTAGGATTTCCTGCCATGGAGCAATTGTTTAGATATATTTTTTCTTCCATGGAAACGGTGCCTTCAGCAAATTTTTATAGACTCTGTTGCTGCTCTGTGAGATAAAACAAAGCCGCGGCTGTGCTGTTCACCTGAGACCGGGGAGATGCCCGCCTCCTGCCCCATCACGCGCCCGCCCTGCGTGAGATGCTGTAATCAGACTGCGGGCAGCACCCTGCCCCAGTGCCGCACAAAAACCCAAGGCTATTTCCTCTTCCTTTCTCCCTCCCTCCCTCCCTCCCTTTCTTGCCCCTTCCTGCCTTCCTTCCCCACTTCCTTCCCTCCTTCCCCACTTCCTTCCCTCCTTCCCCACTTTTTTCCTTCCCCACTTCTTTCCTTCGTTCCCACTTCCTTCCTTCTTTCCTCCTCCCCTTCCTTATTTCCTTTATTCCCTTCCTTCCTTCCTTCCCTCCCTCCCTCCTTTCCTCCCTCCTCCCCTTCCTTTCTCTGAAAGGTGCAGCAGGAATGAAGGCAAGTCGGCAGGCAGGCAGAGAGAGGAGGAAGACGCATCTTTATTTTCACGTAATTGTTGGCACTGGCCGCTGCCCTGGCCCTGGGGCTGGAACCTGGGACCTGGGGTGTCTGAGGACGGGCTCCCGGGAGCA
>RJWH01008497.1:0-29955 GCA_004363575.1 Solenodon paradoxus
CCAATCACATAAATTGTTTACAAAATAATATTTTGAGTTATAATTGTCTAGTTATAGATGATCTTTATAATGGAATAATAAATTATGAAGTCAGAGATTTGCTTGATGGGAGTTATTTCCCTGTAACTATCTCACTGCATGTTCATAACGTAGTAAAGGAATACATGACTGAATGTGTACAAATTTCAGTGGCACATTCGTTTCCTGAAAAGTAAGCAATGAACAATATTAATTTCCAATTGTTTCTTTACAATGTAGTAAAGAACTCCTTTATTTCCATGTCCACAAATTTCATAGCCAAACTACTAAATACCCAGGTAGTATTACCTTTCCTGGTACTTTAGGAACTTAAGAAATATTGAATGAATATTGAAAAATTTATTGAATGTCTTTCTATCCTCTCTTTTTAACACCTGTGTCTCCTCCTATGATGTCCAGTGGTTCAGTTCTGCACCTCAGTTCATGTTTCTTTTCAACATGAATGTTATGCTTCCTATAAGTTATGACAGACAAAGTCTCTGGTATCCCCTACTAAACTAAGCGAAACATTTGCACAGAGCAAAATTCCCTGATGGAAAACAACAAGGAAACAGGTAACAGCAAAACATTTTCTCTTTTCTGAGATATTGCTTAGCACTTTTATTTGCAGGATAGTCTTTATTATCTTCAAAAATATTGTTTAATTTTGTAGTAAAATATCTAATCTTTCATAAATCTTTGAACACTTAATATTGCTTTAGAAAAAAAATTGATTTCCTAAAAAGTAAATTAATATATCGTTACCTTTGAATGCATGCTATATTAGAGAAGTATAAGGATAATATGGAAACGGGTTTTCTGGATATGGAACTCCCGGTCGTTGGGGATAAATGTAATATGGAGAAGGTAGATAGCGTTCCTATTTATAAACAAAAGGAAATATGAAATTGTTAAGAATTGAAATCACATGGCATATATTTCATAAAAGTTTCCATTCAAAACAGGTTATTAAAGTTGGTAGGAGCTTACATATTGTCTCTAATAATATTTTTTCAAACTCTTAATAAGGTTTTCACTATTACTTGAAAAAAATATAGGAAGTTGGAAATAACTATTCCCATTTTTACTGTTTATCGAAAATTTTGTTTTATAATATGCATGGTGCTAACCACTGAAATATTATAAACCACTCAAAAAACTTTTAAATATATTGTATAGTATTACCTCCAAGCTACTGTTTTTACCATCCTTGAATAGTTAGGAGAAATTATTCACTCAGTCCATCTTAGGTGGAATTGCTACTTCTCTCTCTGATTTATAATACTCACTTCAGTTAATCCAAACGTCCTTCATTTCACCTTGTGATTATTTTTAGAGGCTTGCCAAAGATTCTTGAGACTTTTACCAGAATCAGTTGTATCATACATAATACTATTATGTACTTTATTTACTGAATAGATTCATTTGAAAGATAGGCATTGATTCTTCTTACAGAATACATCTCAGAAAGAAAATATTTTCCTACCATACCACATTATTAGAGGAATACTTACAAAATAACTTCTTCTAAAAGATTTCTGTGAAAATAATGAAAAAATTAAAGTTAATACATGTTTAAATATTAAATTTTCCAGAGAAAGAAAAGTCTCTTACTTCTTTAGTTGATGAATCAGCACCCTTGAAAAAAAGAATAAACACAATAGTTAGCATTTTAATTTTTATTGCTAGATTCAGTGTAAACATGCATGTAGCTGGCACAATTTTGATGAAATAAAAAAAGGAGGTAAAGTTTAGGCAGCTGTTAACTAAACTATTTTTTGTTTAAAATTTATTTTTTGAACATTTAACATAAAGAGTCGACTTTTGCTGTAATTAATTTGCTCTATTCAAATATTTGCTCAGTTCGTTCAAATTTAATTTGCTTCTAAAAGGAAAAACATCTATCACTATGACTAGGTGAGTGAAAACAGAAAACTGAAACTGAATTTTCTCAGGATAATTTTTTTTTTTCTAAGAAAAGGTGCAGCCAGAAATGAAGAAGAGTGGGAAGCAGGAGACAAGTAGGCAGAAAGAGAGAAGAGGAAGAATATTATTTTAATTAACTTTATTCAGTTGTTCATTATGGGTGTTTTCCTGGTCCAGGTCTTGAACGAGGAACCTGGATATATGTGGATTATACCACAAAGAACAGACTCACTACATCACCAGGGCATGCCAGGACATGTTTTTGCTTTTGTTTTTTTAATCTGTCTGTGCTTTAAGTAACTCTACGTCTACCCGTATTCAAATATGTGTTGCTCACGTCTAATGCAAGTTAACCTTTTGTCTGCTTTCTTAGATTTTAATTTCGTCCATTTCTATTTTGTTGTAAATAAGGTGATAATCTGTGATATCATAACCAATTTGTTTAGAAACATACACTACAACTTCTTGAATTTTTTCCTGATGCATCTCTCAGTATAGATACAAAGAATATCCAAGGGAAACAGATTATTAATTTTAACAAAAGAAATAAAAGGCAAGGCAGGAGATAGAGGGGGAGGATGACGTAGAGAAAATGGAGAGTTTCAAAGAAGTCAAGTGCTTTACCTAGTGGCAAACAGTGCTAAATAACAATTCAAACTGGGAGATTCTGACATTAGGTAGGTATAGAACTTTCAATATTAAGTGTTTTTTATCAGCATCTCAGTTACACATCTAACATATAACTCTTGACAATTTTTAAGTTTTACAATAATCTAATCACCTGTGTGTATGTGTACCCCATATTTATTCTAAGTCTCCAGTGAAGTTATGCAGATTAGTTGAAGGATATAGTCACATAAAAACCTTTAACATTTATAAAGTCGTGCTCAAGTAAATGCAAATGTAGACTAGAACACAAGAAATACGACAGGTTTTTTTGGATAATCACTGGGAGCATATTCTTCAACATTTCTGATATACTTACAATCATGGCAACCATGAGAGCCATGATACAGGCGAAGATGAAGATCTTCATGTTTGGTTGAGTCCTATAAAAATAAATATGAAAAGTCAGCAGTACCTTCATTCCTGCACTCACAAATCAAACATTTTTTCATCAATCTGTGCTCTAAAACATACTAGAAATGCAAAGACAATGGAAACATTGCCTGATCATGAAACTAAAGAGATTAGCAGGGGATTCTGACAGGTGCTTTTATATCAAAGAACTGCAGTGCTATAAAAACACACCAACCCACACCTTGCTTCTGACTTGAAATTATGTACATGATATAACTCTATTTTACAAAATCAGTGATAATAGTTAATGAAAAATCCAATTGAAGTTTCAGGGAAAATATTTGTGGATGCTTTGAAAAACTGAATTAATAAAAATGATTAATTTTCCAAATAATCGTCATCAAAATTAACCTAAACAGACTCCGAGAATTCTACATTTGCAAGTAAATCAAATTATTTTGCTTTTGAAAAAGTAAAGCAGTCTATTTCTGAACTACAGACATCCAAATAAGATTATTTTTCAAACTATGAACCAAAATATGAGTAGTCCTTTTTGCTGTTCACTTTTTGCATGAGTTTTTAGAACACTACAGTAACATTTTTTGTCTGATGATGGAAGAAACTTCAGTTTAATAATTATAAATTTCTATCTTGTGTTGCGGAATTCATGACTGATGACTTTCTCTTTCTCTTGTCTGTTGATTTTGCTTCATTTGGCCAAACGTAGGACTGTGCCATTAAACAATGAAAAATATATATTTCTTAATGAAATATTTCTATCATCTACTCATTAAATCAAATATTCAGTCATGTCATGACAAAAACAAGACACAATTTTTATGATTATTTATTCCTGGAATTTTATTGGAATTAGAGTATCAAGGGAAATTCATTGAAAGCATTCTTCTAGAGAGGATAGATGATGATGATGATGGTGAGGAAAATGAAGCTACATTATAGACAAATACATGTATGATAAACAGATGATATATAGGTAGGCTGATAGATGATAGAGGGTTTTGAAAAAATATTTGTTCAAGAAAACATGACAAAAGTTTGCAATAGTGAAAAACATTTAACAAAATTACAAAAGAAATAAGCATTTATCAAATAAAATCAACCACTAAAATAAAATTCTATGTTGTACAGTTTCATTTATCCAAAAATACAGAAATTATTTCAGATGATTAAAAGGTAATGGAAAATGAATAAGTGACAAAACAAGGTCACTTTTTAACAGGATACTTGAGCCTTAGAAATAATATATTTACAAAAAGAGCTTCTATTACTCATGAGAAAATTTTGTGTAAAATGTAAGCTTCAGTTAATGCTAAAGGTAGAAATAATTATTAGCAAAGTAGATAGCTCATATTTAATCACAGACACAGAAGACTTCTTGGATACACCACCAATATAAGAAATGAATCATATCTCTTCTATTTTCTACATCATTCATTTTATAAAATGATTTATCTGAATTCAGAGGTATCATGATTCAAATCACCTTCAGTATCTAAAATAGGGTTATTATTTCTTTATTATTATGTGTTAATAAATAATAATAATAAACAATAATAAAAATAAAATACAAATGTTTCAGTATAGTCTTTAAAATAAAAGATTGAAATGAGAAATCACATTAGATTATACACGAACGTATTACCTGTTACCCAAGATGAGACTCAAGTTGAAATTATGGAGCCTAAGAGGTGATATGTGTTTCTAGAAGACTGGTGCATTTAAATACTCTTAAATGCTCCATTTGTTTTTCTAAATTATGTCAGTTAAGGAATTATATTATATAACTGCAAACAATACCCCAAATCTGTCCTCAGAGATACTAAGACTAAATTGGCAATTTTACAAAAAAATGCTGTGAAGCAGAGTGCCCAGGAAAAAAAATTAATCCTAATGTTAGTCTAATCTTTGAAAACAAAGAGGAAAGTATGCTGGAGTAAAGTAAGCATGAAGTGAATGGAAATGTGAAAATGTTTCTGTGGAACACTATCCATTCTGTGTCAACAGATGCATACCCAAGATGGAAAAGCTCTAGGCCAAAAAAGATATCATCTTATCAAAATTATATCAGTTGTCTAATAAGTGGTAGCAACTGGCATAATAAATTTGGAGTCATCATTTCTTTAAAATGTGTTTCCTACAGATTTTTTAAATGTATTTTTAGTCTATTGACTTTAATATATTTTAAATCTTTTTAAAATTTTTGTATTAAAGCAGCGTTGGCTTATAACCAATATAGATTTCAAGTGTGCATTATTATAAATCAATTATCTGTATATACTACATTACTTGACTACTAAAAGTTTGTTTCCATTCTTCACCATATAACTGACTGCTCCCGTTAGTAACCAGTAATTTATTCTTATACTCTGACAGTGTTTGTTTTATTTACTTCATTTGTTTGTTTTCTTTACTTATCACATCTGAGTGAAATCATAAAATGTTTGTCTTTCTCTGACTTCTTCACATCATAATTCTCCCTAGTCCCACCCATGATGTGGCAAATTTGAGAATCTCATCATTTTTATACTTGAGTAGTAAGTCGTATATATATCATTTATATATATGACATATGTATGTAGTAATATATATGTCGCATTTTTCCAATCATTTGTCTGTAGGTAGTTATGCTGCTATGATGAACATAAGATGCACATATCTCTGAATTACATTTCGTATTCTTTGGATAAATAGAAATGGGATAACTGGATCATATGGCATTTCTATTTTAAATTTTTGAGAAATCTCCATACTGCTTTCCATAATTATTACACCAATTTACATTTCCAACAATAGTTCACAAGGGTTCCCTTCTCTTCACATCTTCACCAAAATTTATTGTTTCTTGTCTTTTTTTATAACAGTCATTCTCACAGATAGAAGAGGTATCTCATTGTTGTTTTGATATTTATTTCCTTAATAAACAATGAACATTTTTTCATATGCTTGCTGGCCATCAGTATGTCTTTGGAGATAGATATTCTGCCCATTTTTTAAAGGTTGTTTGCTACTTTTTTTTTGAGTTTTATGAGTTCTTTATAAATTTTGAATATTTATGGAAAGCAGGTAAGAATGAAAGGAGGCAAACAGCTGTCAGGAGAAAGGAAGAAGAATCATTTTATTCAGTTAGTTGTTCATTTTAGTTTTCCTTCCTAGCACCAGGCTACAAAACCAATGTCCTTAGGCTTTATGTGAACTGCTCTCCAGACTTGGGCTTAACACCTGAGCCATCAAGGCAAGTATAAAATGTATAAATATCTTCTGCCAGTGAGTAAAATTTATTTTCATTTTAATGATAGCTGCTCTCACTGTGCAGATGCTTTTTTATTTTGATATTGTCCTATTTGTTTATTTTTGCTTTTGTCTCCCTTGCTGTTGAAGTCAATCCCCGAAACATTTTTTTTCGGTTTTTTCTTTTCTTTTTCTTTTTTTCAGTAAGTGTGATCATTGATGTATAAGAACTGGTTAATGTCATTTTGACTTTTATTTTCTGATTCTGTGTATATATTTATTACCTGCTCAATTCATTGTGAACTTTCTTTTTTTTAATTTATGTAAAAGAGCTCCTTTCAACATTTCTTATAAAGAAGGTCTGATGGTGGTGTATTCCTCCAGCTTTTATTTGTTTATGAAAGCCTTTCATTCGCCTTTAAGTCAGCTTTTAATGTACTTATCTCTCTTTCCACCTGCATCATTTCTAAATTTCTATCTTTGAGATCATTGATGTTTTTCCTCCTTTGAGTCTAATTTTATTGCCATAGCTTTCTATAGAATTCTTAATCTTATTTATTGATTCTCCTCCTGAGTCTCTTGGCTTCTGATTTATAGCTTTACTGTCTTTCTTCTCGTTAATATTATTCCTGATTTCACAGTATTTCTTTTCTGAGTTATCTATTGTCATCTTTGAGCTTCTCTTTGCTAGCTATTTTATTCTCTATCTGCTAGGGAGACATAACTTTATTTTATTTGTTTATTAAGTTTGGTTTCAGAGAGTTGTCATTCTCTCTTTGTAATGTAAAATTCCTTGAAATCTCAATGTGCCTGATGCTATATTCCTCTCTCTGCCTATTGAGCTTGTCTATCCACTTTAATCCTGGTTTTGTCTTTAATTAAATTCTGAATCTAGATCAATTTAGAACTTAGTTGCAGATACTTTTATTTTCCAGCAGATGGTGCTAAGACTATTTTTGTGTGTCTTTGTTTGTTACTGGGGCTACTTTAGATGCCTCCCAGGCAAGCAGGGTGTGGTGGACAATCTGCTGCTGTGTCAGTCTGAAGAGAGAGGGACATAGAGGAGACCAGCTGCTATCCCAGACATGTTGTGGGAATCCTGTTTTTCAGCCATTGCCCATTGTTATACCTACACTTTGAAGTGCCAAATCTGAGACATGGCAATTATCCATTGTTGGTACACTTCACTGTGCCAGCAGAGATCTAGAGGTTGGCCCTCTACAAATCTCTATTCTCCCTTTCTCCAGAGCTTTGTTTGGTCTGGGAATCTTGCAATCTCCATCACCCTTCACACTACTACCTCCACATGTCCTTCTTCACCACAGTCTGTCACATATACTTGGACTTCCCATTATCCCTTCTTTTTCAGTCTGTATTGGCTCTGAGGTACAAGGGTGCTGTAGTGTCAGCCCCAGACTGTAGAATTTTCTGTTCTTTATTTTCAATGAGCTGTTAGTTGGTCCTCTCATGGGGAGAGAGAAACAGGGATTGTTCTATGCCACCATCTTGGTTATCGCACGCCTCTGGAATTTTTTAAATTTTAAAATATATTCAAATGTTTGAAAAAATTCAATAATCATTTGGGCAATGTGTCATAAAATCATTCTTACATTAAAAATCAAATGATGTTAGGAACTTAATATATGTCTCAAGGAATAACAGTACATACGTTTTGTAATTTAATTGAATCTTTAGGGTCTCTTGTTCCTTATACGGAGACTCGTGTAGCATGATTATACAAGACAGAGGACAAAATAGGCTTTCTCTAATTTTCTAGGCAAATTTGTATAAATATTAACCACTTCATTACCCTTTGAATAATTTAATGCACTCGTAACAGGAAATCATTTTTCACGTTTAGATAAATCCTAATCAGTTGTGACTTGAAATGTGATCTATGGAGCAGTATCACCTGAAAAGATTATAAGCAGTACATTTGATAAGTCCTTTTTCCAAGCATACTGAGTCAGAATCATAGATAATCATGATCATAGATAAGCAATAGGAATATCATAAAATTATAATTCCAGATAATTATTTGTATAACATAAAATTTGAGATACCTCATAGCAGGCTATACACTGGGACCCATACGTAGAACTTAAAGTTTAATTTTGTATTTGGCATTCTAAAGAAAAGTTTATTAGGTGAATCTTCTATGGTATATTTGAACAGCTCTATTAAAAATCATTTTTTTTTCTGTGTAGCATACTAAGTAATATAAACACTTTATTAAGGCAAATAAAGAATACAAGTGAAACTGACATTTTTCAAATTCAGTTTAAATAGTACTTGTATGTTTTAAATAAAATCTAAGTCTCATAGAGTCCAGTGTCTTCAAACGTAAAACAATCAATGTCTAGTGTATTCTCAATGTAACAGGAGATATATGAGGGTTAGTAAGCAGTAAAATAGATCTATCATTTACCTTCAATTTGATTGAAGGAAAATTGCATTATAACATATTGGCTGAAGTTGTGCATCATTGTAAATCAACTTCTGCATATAATGCATTAATTACACTATTACTATTTCATTTCTTTCTGCATGATACAATTAATCCCCTTACATACATACCTGAACCTTCCCCTTTCCCTTTCATAACTACTAATTTGATGTTATTGACTAAAAGTCTATTTTTGCTTGATTTGGTTCATGTGTTTCTTTGGTTTCTATGTAAACTACATATGAATGCAGTTACACGAAGCCTGCCTTCCTCCTTCTGGTTTATCTCATTAAGCATAATTCCCTTTAGGCCCATCCATGTTGTTGCAAATAGCAGGACTTTATATTTTTGAACAGTTGAGTATTATTCTATTGTGTATGTATAATACATCTTCTTTACTGATTTATCTGTCTATGGGCACTTAGGTGGTTTCCAGCTCCTGGCTTTTGTAAACAATGCTGTAATGAGCATTGTTAATCTTTGAATTTGTGTTGTGTTTTTCAGGTAAATATCCAACAGAGGAATAACTGGATGATATGAGATTTTAATTTTTTGAAGAATCTCCATATTATTCTCCATATATTAAGATTTTCACTATATTGATACAATTACTTTTTGCGTGTAAATTGGTGGTACTAATTTACACTCCCATGAAATGTGCATGAGCTCCTTTTCATCACATCCACATAAACTTGCTTCTAGATTTTGGTAATTATCATTATCATTCTCACAGGTCAAAGGTGATATCTCATTGTTGCTTTGATTTGCATTTCCCTAATAACAAGAAAAATAGAACATCTTTTCACATGCCTGTTAGCCATTGTTTGCATGTTGTGAAAATATGTTTTTCCATTCAGTATGACATCTTTTTTTAATGAGAATTTCTTCCACTGTACAGAAGCTTTTTAGTTTGATTAAATCCATTTTGAATATTTTGGACTTTATTTGTCTTGACATTGGAGTCAAGTTCCCAGAGATATCGCTTAGGTCATTATCAAGGAATGTTTTGCTAATGTTTTATTCTATGTGTTTTATGTTGTGCATCCTTATATCCAAGTCTTCTACATTTTTAATTTTCCGTGTATGGGGGTATGTTGATCTAGTTTCAACCTTTTGCGTGTGACTGTCCAGTTGTCCCAACACATTGTATTGAAGAGACTGTCCTTGCCCCATGTATTCTCTGGATCCTATGACTTAAATTAGTATCATATCTGTTTGACTTTATTTTGGGGATTTCAACTCTGTCCCACTGATCTGTGTGTCTATTTACATTTTAATGCTACCTGGTAGTATTTGATTATTATCCCTATTTTTCAATATTAAGTCCTGATTTATTCATTTAGAAATGTCAGATGACTTCCTTCTTTTTCTCTCCATCCCTTCCTCACTTGCATTATTTCCTCATTTCTTCCCTTACTTATTTCTTCACTTGTTTATTTAACCAATATTACTAAGCACTATTTTAAATTATCTACAATATTAATAGTCTAGCAAACAAAAATTAAACTAATGCTCCAAAGTCATTGTCCAATAACAGCAACAGACACAGAAACAGATTGCCAGATAATCAAAATTGGTAAATGTGAATATACATATTCAAAACCCATAATTAAGCACAACTTAGCTATTTTTAAGACTGAGACACCAAAACGTAGACATTATATTACACATTATTTTCTGCCATTTAAGACAGGAAGTGCAAGACTATATATGACAGTGGTAATCAAGAATTGAAACTCTAAATACAAGAATAGACGTTTCTAGTTATGGTTATGTCCTTCAGGAATAGGAGGTCATTTTAATAGATTGATAGGCCAGAAATAGTCTTGACATTTTATAATTAAGTGAAACAGATATCTTATTATCTATAAACAATCATCAGACTGTTTGAAAAGGCCAAGGTCTTTCATTTACCATAGAAAAATCAATAAAGATTTACTGCTGTCTTGCAAGCATGATTAAAATCCTGGTATAGAATGTGACATGCAACTAAGTATTTATGGTGATATCTATGATAGATGTTCCTTCTCCTCTTCCTCTTGCTCTCCCATCTCTTCCTCCTCCACCTTTATTTCTCCTTATATGTAAAAGCATTCTCCATTTTATGACAAAATCCATGGTGTTCATTTAACTGAAAAAATACTAGGTTGTTTTCCTGTTAGAAATACTAAAATAAATATACATCAATTTAAAATGATAGAATAGTTTATAATTACCCACTGAATGCATAAAACCTCAGGGAGTTTAACATGCATAATTCAAAAAATGTAACATACCATACCAACAAGAACAAAGAGAAAAATCACATGATTATATCAATAGATGCAGAGAAAGCTTTTGACAAAAACCAACATCCATTCATGATACAAACCCTGCCTAAAATGGGAATAGACACTACACACCTCAAAATAATAAAGGTCATATATGAAAAACACATAGTTAACATCAGGTTGATGTCAGAAAATTGAAAGCATTTCCTCTAAGGTCAGGAAGAAGGCAAAGCTGTCTACTTTCACTACTGCTATTTGACATTGCACTGAAGGTCTTAGCCAGAGCAATTAAAAAAGAAAAGAAAATGAAAGGAACCCAAATTAGAAAGGAGGAAGCAAAACCATGATTATTTGCAGCTATCATGATTACATATATGTTAAAAACCCTGAAGACTCTGTTAAGAAAACTACTAGAGCTAATCAATGAATACAGTAAATTGGCAGACTACAAAATCAGTGCACAAAAATCTTTAGCATTCTTATACCCAAAGACTACACTAGAAGAAAATGAAATCAAGAAAACCACACCACTTAAAATGGAAGTAAAAAGAACCAAATATCCTGGAACATGCTTAACAAAGGAGGTGAAAGACTTGTGCAATGAAACCTGCAAGTCCTTCTTGAAGCTGTAGAGGAGGATACAAAAAGATAGAAAGACATTCCCTGCTATTGGTTGGAAAGAATAAACATCATTAAAATGACCATCTTACCTAAAACAATATATAGATATAATGCAATCCCTAACAAAATTCCACGGGCTTACTTCCAGGAAATAGAACAAAAGATTTAAAAATTTGTATGGAACAATAAAAGGTTCCGAATAACCAAAGCAATTATGAGCAAAAAGAATGAATATGGAGAGATTGTACTCTTAGACATTGAGTTACACTACAAAGTGATAGTTATCAAAACAGTGTAACATGGAATAACAGCGGTAGAGATCAGTGGAATAGAACCCTGTCACCAGAAACTGACCCCATCACATACAGTCAATCTATGAAAAAGGAACCAAAAGCACACGATGAAGAAAGAAAAGTCTCTAACAAGTGGTGTTGGGATAACTGGATAGCCAAATGCAAAAGAATGAAGCTAGACCACTCTCCAACACCATTTACAAAAACTAACTCAAAATGAACTAGAGACTTGGACATAAGAATGGATAACATAATTTTTTTGGAAGACATCTTAGGAAAGACATTTCATGACATCAACCTTAGAAACGTCTTTGAGGACTCAACTCCAGCTTCAAGGGAAACACAAAGAAAAATAAACAACTGGTACTACACAAAAAAATTTCTTCACAGAGAAATAAAACACCACCAAGACTGAAGACAGCCTACTAATTGGGAGAAGATATTTGCATTTCTTATTTCTGATAAAGACAGTATCTAAAATATACGAATAACTCATAAAACTCAACAACAGAACTACAGGCACTCTAATAATGGAATGGGAAGAGATATTGGAGAGATGTCTTTCCAAAGAGGATTTACAAATGGCCAAGAGGCACAAGAAAAGATGTTCCTACTCTCTGGTTATCAGGGAAATGAAAATCAAAACAACAATGAGATATCACCTGACACCGGAGAGACTGATTATTATCCAAAAGTCTAAAATAACCGATTTTGGATGTGGAATAAAGGGAACGCTTTTAAACTGTTGGTGTGAGTGCTATCTGGTGCAACCCCTATGGAGAACAGTATGAAGATTCCTCAAAAAGTTGATATGGAAATTCCATATGATTCCGCCATCCCATTTCTGGGTATTTACCCAAAAGAGACAAAAACACTAAGCTGTAGAGATTTATACACCCCTATGTTTATTGCAGCCATATTCACAGTAGCTCTGAACTGGAAACTACTTAAGTGCCCCATGTCAGATGAATGGATAGAGAATATGTGGTATATATACACAATGAAATACTATACAACCCTTAGAAGAGCTGAAGTGCTGTCATTTGCATCAGCATGGAAGGAGCTAAAGGGTTTTAATTTCAATAAGCCAAAAGAAGAAATGATGACCTCACTCATAGGTGGAGTTTGAATAGACAAAGCAAAGGAACAGATAAAACCAACCCTTGGATACTTGCAATAGAACTGAGGTTACCAAGAGGCAATGAGAAGTTGTAGGTGGGGAGAAGGTTTGGCAGAGCCCACTGGGCAGTGGTGAAGAATACTTCATGATTTGGTGGAGAGCAGGAAGTATTGACATATATCTGAGGAGTGGAGAAACTGAACATTTGGGGAACCTATACATATGAATCTATTTTATCTATAAAATCAAAGTTACTTCAATAAAAAATGAAAACAATCCTCATGGGCACTAGGAATATAAAGTGTCATCTCCTATTACTGTCCTATGAAGTCTGTCATATGTTATGAACTAAATGTTTACTTATCCCAAAATTCATATTGTGAAACATCTAAATTATTATATTAACATTGGGACTTTAGGAAGGTAATTAGTTTCATATAACATCATAAGGATGTAGTCCCTATGATCAGAATACTTCCTTTATAATTAATGGAGGAAACACTAGAGCTTATCTGCAATGTGAGCTATAGCAAGAAGGCAGCCATTTAAAAAAAAGGAATAAAGAATAGCTAATCTATGCAGGTACCCTAATCTCAGACTTCTCAGCCTCCATAACTGGGAGATATGATGTTTTCTCACACAATCTATGATATTTTGTTATAGTAGCTTCAGTTGATTTAAATTTCTTATACTATATGAAAATAATGTGGCTAGAAATTTCCAGAGAAAAGATGAACATGTGATTTTAAAACTAGAAGCAACCAAGCTAGAACTGAATGTTTAAGGATCATCATCTTATTAATTGTAATACAATTGTGAAAATGGAAGATATTATGTAAGAAAAAACTGTGGAGAGTCACAAGAGAATTAGGCTGAAGATAGAACCCCTAACTACCATGGATGTAAAATAGATAAGTCCATGTGAATATCCTAGAAGGAAAAGAATAAGAATAGCAGAAAGAAGACTTTTAGAAAATTTGTGTATGGTGGAAACCAAGAGGGTGAAATCTAGGAGGCTTAATCATCTTGAGAAAATGTTACATGACTTTAAAAGTGAATTAATATCTTTAAACTATAATTTTCTTATCTATAAGGTGTTGTAATAATAGTTGGGATTGGTTTAACTGAAAACATACATAAAAACATTGTATATGGATAATATGCATGACCTAAATATTATGTATTATCATTTCTATCACATTATTCATTAGAACATTTTCATTAAAAAAATATCTGTATAAAAGAGAAGATGAAATTCAAAACACAATGATAAAATACTGAATTATGGAACAAAAGATTAAAAATCTTAAGAGTTTAAAGAATAAAGACTATAGAGGTCAGTATGCTAATTAAAATGTATTTGTTTTACATTTTTACACAGACTCAGTTAAGGAAGGAGGATGGCTTCTCTGATGAACACTGATGAGTAAGCCATCATGTGAGCCTTCCTTCAATAATGTCTGGTTAGGCACATTCTGTGATGAGCTATACTCAGTGAAAATAAGAACTAAATGTCAGGTGAGGCAAGGATAACTGCAATGTTCTTGAAATGGTGTTCTTAGAGGGTGATTCCAAGATACCATAACAGAGACATTGTCACCTATGCTATGCGTATTTTCCAAAAGTGACATTGAATTCATTACTACTACATGTCATGATACAGTATGGGGTTAGGGTTATTTTTATTTGTCTCTTGCTTATTAGTTTTATAAATGGAGACCATTTCACTACTTATTTATTCAGGAATATGCTTGTAAAGCTGTACTTACACTTATTATGCTCCCTATAGCTTCTGCTCATAAAGCTAAATTGAAACACATGTACAAATAACCATGAGGTGGGCGCAGAATCCTGGTCCCCCAAAAAATCATTGAAAAATATAAAAGTTTCCTAAACTTTGAGACTGAAGGGACTAAAACCTCTGATAAAATATAGATCAATTTATAGAAAAGTAAGTGTTGGAAGTTGAAGGCAGTTACACCAAATATGCTCAATTTTATTTACAAAATAATAGGTTGTTTTCTGCAGTTGACTAATGCTTCAGAATAGCAATGATTTTTATTGCAAAACGTTGAACATACATGATCAAATACAATGATGGTATTTGCAGATATGTGTTCTATATTTTAAAAACATAGAGACTTTTTTTTCTTCTATAGAATTCAGTGTTTCCTATGGTAGGGTAAAAGTAGAAGTAAATTTAATGACTTTGATTGAGACTTCGCCAAGTAAGATTCCCAAAAGAATTTCAAAGGATTTTTTTAAGTTATTGCCAGTACATGCTGATAAATGTGAAATCCTGGATTAGGGAAAAATAAAAATTAATTTTAAATATAAACAGAAAAAAATAAAAGGACATAGAAAGATCAGGACCTATATCTAGGGCAGAAATATCTTTACTTCAACCTTTGTCTCCTTTCAACATAACTATAACACAATTTTTCAGTGACTTCTATCTCAAATCCAAGCCTAACCATGATCCACAGAGCTTTACTAATCCTCACATCTGTCTGGAGCCTAGTCTCTCTGTCTCAGCTTCTTTACCTTAATCCAGACTGTTACCTTTAAACTTTTCCTAAATACAACAAACTTTTGCAGTGAATTTGCACTTGTTTTTCCTTCTGCTTAAAATTTTTCTTTTCTATGCTCATTGCTATACTGAATTTCAATCTTTTTTTCAACATCACTACCTAGTTGCTCTTGACATACATAATTCTATGCCTTGTCAAGTCTTTTGTTTCTCTAGAGCACTTACCACCGCCTGAGATATTATGTACTGTTTTCCTCTTGTGTGCCACTCCCAACAATAATGCAAATTAAATGAAGGTATTGTTTGTTTTTTTTTTCTGCTATGTTTGAAGCATTCAGAACATTGACAGATAATCAATTACTAATAATCAGTTACTCAATAAATATTGCTGAAAATGTATTGAGTCAATAATTATTTCCTGAAAGAAAGGTAATACTATCACCACTGATGAATAGATTTGGAGGATTTATATCTCAGTGCTTACCTATAGATCGGGAGTTATAGTAGAGGTTATATTCTAGCCTTTGTGGATTAAGACAGGAAATGTGAGGACTCTGAAGAAGGTTTAGGATTGGTACTCTGGCAGTGAATCAGCAACAGATACAGAAAATGATAAAATAATTTGTTCAGAAAGATCCAGCTGATACTGTGGACCATACATTTGTAGGATATGAAATATGATTAAATAAATGAGAATTAATTGATCTAAAAAAACCTCATGTAAAGTTATTTCAGTACTTTAAAATTGGGAACAGAAAATGGTAAAAAGAATGTTTATGTAAGCTCAGTCAATATAAAAATAAAAATGAGATTATACACATAAGATTTGCTCAAAATTTTTTATGAAGGAAATGTGGGTTTGTTCTGCTCAGAAACAACAGTAAAAGCATTAGATGCTAGAAAATGCAAACATCTCATCAAAATTCAAGTAGAATTTGCAAATGACATGATAATATACGTATATATATACATACATATATATATACGAAGTCCTAAAACTTTATCAGAAACTACCAGAAGTAATCAATGTGTATAGTAAAGTGTCAGGCTACAAAATTAATGTATAAATAGCTGGTGTATTTTATATGTAAATAATATTATAGAAGAAAATGAAATCAAGAAAGCTACCCATTTCAAGAGTAAAAAGAAAGAAATAACTTGAAATATACTTAACTAAGGGGATGAAGGACCTCTACAATGAAAACTACAAGACTTCCTTAAAGGAAATAGAGGAAGCTATAAAGAAGTGGAATGATATTCCATGTTCAGGGCTAGGAAGAAGTTATGTTATTAAAATGGTGACCTTACCTAAAGCAATATACAGTTTTAATGCAATCTTCATCAAAATTCCACTGCCGTTTTTCAAGGAAATAGAGCAATAAATTAAAAGATTGTATGGAATAACAAAAGAACCTGAATAGCCAAAGCAATCGTGAGATAAAACAGCAAAGTGATGGTATCACACTCTCAGATCTTGAGCTCTACTATAAACAATAGTGATCAAAAGCATATGATAATGGAATAAGAGTAAAGATCAGTGGAATAGAACTGAATCACCAGATACAGACATAAATATACATATATATGTATATTTATGTATTCAATTAATTTACAACCTAGGAGCCAAGAGTATACAATGAAGAAAAGAAAGTCTTTCAACAAATACTTGTAATACTGGTCAACCACATGCAAAACACTACTAGACCACTTTCTAACATTCTACACAAATATTAACTCAAAGTTAATTAGAGACATGAGTGCAAGACCAGAAACCATAACATATTAGAAGATGACATCGGTAAGTCTTTTCATGACAGTCAGTCTTAGAGAAGTCTTTAAGGTGTCAAAACCATCCACTAGGGAAACAAAAACAAAAATAAACAATGAGGTTCTGGCAAACTTCTTCACAGCAGGAGAAACTATCACCAAAACAGACAACCCACTTACTGGGACATAATATTTACACATCATACCTCTGACAAGGGCTTAATATTCAAAATATGTAATGAACTCATAAAACACAGCAACGGTTGAACAAACAACCCAATTGAAAAATGGGCAGGAGAATTGAGCAGATATTTCTCCAAAGAATGCATACATATGGCCAAGATACGTATGAAGACTTTTTCTACCTCACACTTTACTAGGGGAATGCAAATCAAAATAACAATGTGACATCACTTTATAACTGTGAGAATGGCTATTATCCATGAGTACAGAAGCAACAAATGCTGGTGAGGATGCAGAGAAAGGGAATACTTTGATGCATTTGATGGGAGTATAAATTGGTGTGACCTCTGTGAAAAGTATATGGAGATTCCTAAAAAAAGGATGAGAATGGAAATTGTAGATGACCCCATCATCCCACTTCTGGAAATTTATGCCCAAACCACAAAAACTTTAATTTGAAAAGATGTAGGCACCCCCATGTTTACTACAGCATTATATAAAATAACCAAGAACTGGAAACTTCCTAAGTGCCCAATGTAGGTTGAATGGATAGAGATACGACATACACACACACACACATACATATACGACGGAATGCTACACATACCTAAAAAGATGAGACCTTATCTTTTGCAATATGGGTGGAGCTAGAGAAAATTGTACTAAGTAAAACAAATCAGAAGGAAAAGGATAAATACCAGATGCTATCATTCATGTGTGGAATAAAATGTACAGAAACAAATGAACGAAAACGAAAACTCACCCTTGGACATTGATGACAGAACTCAGGTTACCAGGAGGAAAGAAGCTGGGGAGTGGGAGAAAGCGGTGGTGGGTCTTAAGGATAATGGATAATAGTGAAGGACTTTTGGTAATTTGATGATGGGTGGGGTATTTTGTCATATATCTGAGGAATAGTAAACTTGTACATATTAAATAGAAAATAAACTAGGAAGGCAAATATCATGAAACAAATAGCATCGCATCAAGGTCTTTCTTCCATTCTGTATTCTTTTTTATAATTCTGCCAAAACATGATGAGACTGAGATATTATATGAGAGATAAGAAAATATATGTAGAAATAAAAGTTACCACTTACACCTATTCAGAAAAAGAAAACAGATTATCTGTAAAATTTATAATATTCATGGATTTATTATTAAAGTACACCAGTATCCTATTAGCTTTCAGGTAGATAAATAGTTGAGTAAATAATATTTCTGAATCAATAAATAAGTAAATAAATTGCTACACAGCTTCTGCAATATATTACAAAAAAGCAACACAAAGTTTTACACATTAAATGAGAAATATTTATTCTAGAAAATGTGATAGAACATTGTTTATAATTTGTATTTTCTTTGGTAGTTTTTACACTTTCTACAGTTACTACTGGTGAATCTTTCAAGTAATTGAAATATGGGTTACAGAAACAATTTTGCTAGCAACTATTAGTAACAACTTATTTCTTATAAATATTAAATAAAATACACTTTTAAAATTATATTTTGCAAATGAAGTTGTCATTATCTAAACAACTGATCCATATTCATATTCACATAATGGTGTATAATAGTATTATTCATTATGATAATCATTTTTCTTGCCTCTGATTCTTTTCCAAATAACCAAGAATTAAAATCAAATTGGTTTTCAAGTTTAATTTGACCTCAGAATCTGAGGTAGAGTATTAATAAATCTTGCAAAATTATATGTTAACTATGAATGAGTACAATATTTTCAGGTCAGTAGCAGAACTGAATTCTACACATTTCTGTTCAATTTGATGAGTAATTTTCTGGTCCTTTCCTCCCCAATATTTTGAGATCCCAAATTTAAAGGACACATGTGACATAATTACAACCCCCAATTAGACTGAAATACAGTTACTCTATATTATAGAAAGATCTTTCTTTATATTTATGCATTTAATTCTGGCTGAAAGAAGTTACTAATTCCAAAGATTTCTTGTCACTGTAAGATCCATTTAGCAAGCAATTTCCTGGTTCTAAATCTGTCTTTAATCATTCAGTGAGTTCAGAACATTTCTAGGAAGTGCATTGTAGTTATTTTCTGAGCATTTTATCTGTGACATCTTAATTTCCGAATTCATCATTTAACCTTTTCAGACATAATTTTATAAAGAGATATGCACAAATTTGATGTGTTTAGAGATCATAAAGCAGGTAACGTAGTCCTGACCTTGTGCACTCCCAAACAGTGGAGGTAGCAGAAGTCAGAAGAGAAAAATGAATTTGACTTCCTAAAAGATCAATGTCCCTATAAACACAAGTACAGCTGTATAATACATAGTTGCCTAGATATTATTTAAGATTTTGCTACACTTTGGTAACTATGTTTTATTGCTTTTAACTATTACAAATCTACTATTGACCAAATAAAATGAGTCATATCCTCTTTTGACTGAACAATGTGAGCAAATATGTCTGTCTTGTGATAGATTCTAGAGGAAGGTAGAGAAAATTCAAACTGTTAATAGACAAACTAAATATTAGACATTGGTTTAGAAGATGATACAAGCTATTAAACATAAAAGAAAGAAGCAAAGCAGGCAAAAGGGGATCAGTATGGTAAGACTGTCAGGGAAGACGAAAGCACTGAGGGCCCAACAGTGAGAGTGTGGTACATGGCATACGCTAAGCATTTGTCAAGTGGCAAATGTAATTAATTCTTTCTACCAATTTATTTATGATTTCAGTTACCAAAGCATTTCTATAAAATTGTTTATCTAATGTCAGTGTGAACAATGTGTCTCCAAAAGAAAAATCTTAACACCATGAATTCATACTTCAAAGACTTTTATTTTGTTATCTCCAAGTTCCAGGATGAAACGTTAATATTTGGAGTAATATCTGTTTCATTTTGGATACGGATTAAATGACTATTCCTATTTACGTTCCATCCTAAAACCTTATCTTGAGTGGCCTACATTTGGACAAAAGCTCTACTCAAATTCTAACGCAATATTATTAGCTGTGTCCATATATGCATGTCAACATTTTACAACAAAGTAGTTAAATAGACACTATAGAAACTATTTAGAAATTTCAAATATTGTTTAGATTATTTCTCTTTTTACCTATTATACCTTGCATCTCTTCTCATTTGATTTCTCTTCATTGGCTAGCACACACAAAATTTAGGGTATGACTCATTTTTGGTAATGAATCATTCACTGAATGACAGTTTACAGAAATGATACTCAGTGGAAGGACAAAATATAGCAATACATATTGCTTTCATGTATCATCACATTTACTTCAAAACTATAAACTCAAATCTGTAACTGTGAATTGGAAGTTTCTGTCTGAGACAAAATACCATGATATATCTCAATCCAAGAAATGCGATACTTCCATGACCTTAATTTATTTATTCCCATATATGTTTTAAAACATTGTTTATCTATTAGATGCACTATGACATGATAATTACAAGAATGAATAATAATATTTAATCGATGGGAAAAAGAAAGACGGGAAGAAAGATGGAGGAGGGATGTGGGAGGGAGAGGGAGGACAGATTGTAATGGGACACAGTCTATATAGAATTAATCATTACAGACATTACATCCTATAATACTTTAAACGCCTTAATAAAAGTCCCAATATATTGTAAATGTTAAAAATGATCTTCGAATTGAAGAAAACCAGGAGGGTATTATAGACGAGAATATAGCATTTTTAAGGGAAGAGGAAGAGTGAGGAATAATAAATTTAATATTATTGAACACTTTAATAGTCCATATATATTTATATTTTATTCAGACTTGATTTCCCTTTATCTTTATAACAACCATAAGAGTCATCATCCTCATGTCCACTTTTAACTCATAAAATCCAATTTAGTAAACTCATAGAGTAAGTCAATGTTTTCAGACTCTCCTTTCCCAAGAATATCTTATGAGACACATTAAGATTATCTCCTGTGTGACCGTAGGAAATAAATAATCCTCCAGAATATTGCTGGCCGAGATTTTTTAAAAATATTTTTATATCTTCATTCCAATGGTGGCTTTTGACATCAACTCTAGTGATTATGTCAAAACTTCTTAATGCTTAATTCTTCTTTCTGCATTACTTTTTTCCAAGAGAAAAACAGACCTTCTTCCATTCCTCAAGAAAACATTTACAGAAGATCACTGATTTTATCAGAATTTTCTCATTGTAATATCAGAAGGGAGTTACAATTGAGGGAAAGAAAAGAAAATAGAAAACTGAAAGCAAATTTTTATATGTGCCTCCAAAGTATGTAGTTAAACTTTTATCTCCAACAATCTGTTTTATGCTATAGTTTGTCTCGTTCAAAATTTTAGCTGCTTATATTCTGTGATATCTAATTATATTTAAGTTTCCAGAATTCATGTTTAAAGGTGTCAAATGGAATGTAAAAAGCACTGACAAGCAAACATCTTCACTTATGCAAACACACTCTGCATCATTTTTCAATATCTCTTTAAGATAAATTATACCAGTCAAGATTTCACTAAACAAAATAAGGTTAAATGTGTTTTCATAAATGGCAACAACGTGTCCACATCTTATGTTATATAAAAGATGGCATTCTATATTATGACTATGCTAGTAGATGAAATGTGTTGAATAGAGGTTTATTTTATTCCAGATTTCATTATCTTTCATGTAATTGCATTTTAATATCTTTGGAAAGAGAACCACAAAGAATTTCAATCTAAATTGGAAACAGAGCTTAAAAAATAGAAAATTTCATGCATATATCATCAGGAACTAATATGGACTAGGAAGGGATTTAAATTTTCCTGTGAATTCAAGAGAAATGAACAGAAAAAATACCTAGTTTGTCTCAGTCTTTTGAAATGGGCTAAATTGGGCTTAGTTTATATGACTGACCTGGTTTTCACTGCTTGGGTTCTTTTTAAGATTGACAGACATCAGAAACTCAGTTTGAGAAATAGCAAGAGGTCAGTTGAAAGAGCATAAGGTGTTAAGATCATTGTGAGACTTGATTGAAGATAATTTTTTTCTCTCTATGACTATTAGTACTAAGAAATTTGGTCACAATTTACCATGGCCCACATAGCCAACAATGTGGAAATGTGGGAAGATAAAAGAAACAAGATGTGACCATTCCACAAAGAAGATGGGGTTATAATAATTTTGTCAAAATCAGCAACCTGGAACAATTATCTGGTCTTTCCATTGTCTTAGTTCCAACTTTGAGGCTTAATATTCTATATATTGTTTAACATCAGTGAAATAATCTCTGTATCTTAGAGGTTAGAGGTAATTTCATCCTCAAGATATTTACCTTCATGAATTGCATAATGTTCAATTACCATCAAAATACTCTATCACTTAAAGATAAAACTAAGATCAAAAATGGAAGGAAAATGAATATATTAAGGTCTAAAACCCTAAACTGCTGGTCAGTCCCAGTGGAGTACAAGTTTGGCTGAGTCCACATACCTCCCCAGATTCCCAGTTTAAGACCTAGGTCAGGGGAATAACCAAAATGAGCAAATAAAACAAAATAAAGTGCTTCTCCCTCCTCTCTTTTTCTTCCTGCCTGCTTATGTACCTTCATTCCTTCTTGTATCTTTCCTTTAAAAAGAATTCTTCCTGCTAGCCTTGCTACTTATACACATACGTGTGTATTTATATCTCTAGAATTAACTCTATCTAGAAAATATTAATCATGTGCTGCCATAATTTTAAGTAAAATGTTTGCATTTGCAATGTTTGAATCAAAATATATTTTGGTTTAGAATGACAGAGTATAAACAAGAAAATAAAAATATCCCCAGTTTTTTAAAGTTGCTATGCAGTGTCTCAACAAAAATAAGTTTTCAAAACTTTCCAATTTTTTAAATCTAAGGATATCTTTGGTGTTTGCTGCGATTTTTGAAATTAATTATTTTGAAGGAATATTACATTATAACACATGTCCGCAAATCCACATCTGCATATAATGCATTAAGTTCACCACTACTTCATATTTTCTTTTTAGATTTAACATTTGGTCTTTGATCAAGAAGACTGCAAGCTTCAGCCTAGACTTTGCTTTCTAAGACTATCTTTGACTGGTACCCCAACTGCTTTGAATAGAAAATTGAATAATAACAAATAAAATAGCATGCCCTAATTAGCATGCTTAAATGATTGGTTGTTATTTTAATCTCTGACCACAGGCACTTCTTTTCCCTTAGATTTTCAGGAAGCCATCAAAACTGAGCATGTGTTTGGTTATTCTATTACTGTTTCTCAGCAGGACTTCTGCATTTCCTCAGAATGATTCTGAGGGCCCTAATGATTCATTTTATTTCTTACCCAGTTGCATTACATTTGTTAACCATAGGATAAACTGAGTCAGGTATTCTTATTTTTGCTTTAATAATAAATCCTTTCCCTCATGGTTCTAGTTCTTTCAGACCACTTACTCATAAAATCAAAATTTGGAGGCGTAGTTTATTTTAATTAACAATATGTACATGATAATATAAAAATTCAGAATTATCTTTTACAGTTTTATATTCCCTATGTATATGTCAAGAAAAAGGTCTGTATCTTATCACCATTAAAAGCTTTAATGAAACCTCTGCTCCTACTGCTTTGGTGAAAAACTACCAACAGAATGAAAACATCTCAATTAGATTAGAAAACCTCGTTCAGATATTGCTATTGACTTTCTAAATACTGTTTTTCATTTACATTATATATATGTAGATTTTCTTTTCTTTTTATGTGAAGAGGTTAATATTAAGGGTCTGCTACTCCGCTTAGTTATAGATGTTCCTGGTCTCTTGGATTTCACAATATCCACATTTCAAGAGACTGCAAAATCATTAACCAACTACATATTTTTCCCAACTAATAAATCACAATTTTGATCATGGAGAATCTGAATTTCCTAATAGTGTAAACTTGGCATTATGAATCTAATTCCCAGGTACAATCTGAGAGTCCATAGAGTTTTTTCTAAGAAAAATATCATCACTACACAATGATTTGTATTGTTTAAATTTATTGCTTCTTAAGGAAGATCAGCAGCATCTCTGTAATGTTTGCCAAAAAACTTAGTTTTAAAAATCAGAGTATTTTAAGTGTATAAAAGACCCTGTAATCAATTTCTTTTAACTATAAAACATTTTTGCTATATTATATAAGAATAATATAGAATAATTATAACAATATACAAAATTATATAGCTATTATAATATTGAAATCAGAATATTTCTGAATATTCTACTTGAGGGACCCAATATGAATATTAGAACATTACATCATTTTAAGCATTCGATTAATTCATATTGTTTTTCACTTTCTATATTTATTGACTATGATCTCAATATTTTAGTCTTCTCTTCAAATGTTTTTTTATTAAACAGTAATGTATTACTTGAATCAATGCAAAAAGTAACAGACATCCACTAAGCAATTATTGATTTATTTTTAAATTTCTCAACTCCGAGAAAATACAGTCTATTAACTATGCAAGATCTTGAAAAGGCAAAGTCTTGTATCAGTCCTTACAAATTTAGAAAGTTCTTGCTCTGTGGTCCACATTTGGATAATATCCACATTTGGATAATAACATGGCCAAAAAATACTCTACATGTTGATAAACTTTGACTTCTGAAATTCATTTTTTTTGTTTATTGGGGATTCATCATTTTATTTCAGGATAGCCAGGGAAAATTATTTGTCAAGCTGGAAATATACAATGCAAGCCACCGAAAAGCCAGGAAATCACTATAAAAGAAAAGAAGTCTGAGTAAAACTTGTAATAACAGGAGGTAAGTATATGTGATAATCAAAGTAAACAATTTTAATAGATTAATTTATCAAAATAAAATTGCATTATCATGTGTTTTAGATATGCAGCATTATATATCAGTATCTGTATATACTGTGGTATATAAAGTGGATAAATAACAAAAATAAACAGAGTTAATAAAAAAAGTAAATAGAAAGTTTCAAAAATCTGAGATACATCAAAGAAGCCTCTTGCTAGTTATTTGTACTGGTATCTCTCAAACTTTGAAGGATATGTGATGATAGAGTAAAAAAAAAGGAAAAGTGTTATTTTTAAAACATGTATTGAAAATACTTCACTCTGTGACCTTTTCCTGAAAATTTAAAAGGCAATTCAGTGAATCAGAGATCCTAAAAACTTCTGTAGGAGGAGGAGGAAGAAAGAAAGGAAGTTGGGAGGAAGGAGTTGGGAATAAGGGACAGAGGGAGGAAAGCCGCTTTCTAAATTCCCTTTAGAGATACTTTATCGTCTGTGTATAGTCTTACTGTTGGGGCATATGCACATCTTGATATCTTACAACAAAGCTCAGACAACCAGATCCCAATTCCCCATGCTTTGTCATAGCCAGCATGATCCAGACTTGACAATGAGACTCTGAAACTGTGAATCTTGATTGTCCCAAAAGTGAGAGTGAAGTCACATTTAGTTACTTTAGCTCAGCTGTGGTCTAGGGCTCATACTCTCCAACTACATGGCCTTTTTGTTCTGTCTTCCAAACTTGGAGACTTAATACTAAATTCTTATGCATTTCTGAATCCTCTTCTCTGATAATTTTTTTTTTTAAGGAAAGATGCAGGCAGGACTATGGTGAATAGGCAGGCAGATAGTAAGAGACAGGAAGAAAAAGCATTTTATTTTGTTTTTAATCATTTGTTCACAATGGAAAACTGGATGTTTGCCTCCAGACCCAGGACCTGAACCCAGGTGTGTGTGGCTTGCTCCTTCGGAGACAATTGACCTAACCGCTGCTCCACCAGGGCATGCTTGTAATAACCTTTTACTCAAGATAGTCAGAATTAGTTTCAGGGGCTTGCAAGCTAGAACCAAGACCAACCCTGTATTAAAAATGACTCCCTAGTTTTCTAAAAAATATGGGGAAATTAAGATGTGAAGAAAGAAATGGTGACAGTGGGCCTAAAATTAGGCAGAATCGTAAAATTTTAAGTTAGGCACTTACCTAGTCTTTCTATGATCAAATAGGTACTATGACTTCATTACCAAGCAAGCATGGAATGACTTATGCTGTCTGCACCTCTCATAAACCCACCCATCCAGACATTTTCTTCTACTACTAAACTTTGAAAGTCTCCTGTCTTCCAAATTGTAGGCATCATGTGTTAAACTGGCATAGTTCTAAATCTTCTCCGTTGCCTAATCTGAAAAACAAAACAAAGTTCTCTGACTGAAGAAATTAATTTATGTCTTCATAGGGAAATTAGTTGTAGTATCTTAAGCAAAATTAAGAATTTAAAACAGTTGTGATATTTGGTGAAACCAAGTATGTCACATAAGTGTAGGTGCATAGGACTTTCTTACTGATTTATGAGTCTTTAACAAATTTGGGAGTCTAACTTATATTCATTGATAGTCCAAGCATTTATATATTTATTAGTCCTTTCATTCAGAAATTTGACTCTAACAGTCATAAAATCAAACTGAATTTTTTATTACTGTAAGTGATCAAAGCAAGGACCTTAATTAAATTCACCAAATATGATGGTAGAATAAGAGAAAAAGAAACCCACAACTAAGAAAGATTAAAAAAAAAATGAAAAGTCTTTTCACAAATGTATATTCAGTGCCCATTTGATTAATGTTGTTCTGCTTAGGCCTTTTCTCTCTTTTCTTTCATTGCTTTTTTTTCTATTTTTCATTTTAGAAACTTTCCTTTATTATTCTATTAATATTTGTATATAAAATGATCAAAGCTAAGGGTCATGTGGCCCCTCAAAAGAAGGTGATTCAACATTTCATACATAGATTGTGTTAAAGGGGAGAACTCTAAATATAGGGAACTAAAATATTCTAGAACAGTAAATTTACCTTATCTTTATACTGGATGGAACCATTACCTTTATTATGACTAATCAGTTCTTTATTCTGAAGGGAGATACTATCTAAATATATATAGTATAAAATAAAAATTGTGCATTTTTTAACCCAGAAAAAGGTAAAATGTCTATATAACGGTGCTCAAATTTGATAAAAATAGCAAATACATTTGGATATTTTTTATCTAAATACCACCTATATATGGATATTTATGTTACTATGAAATTATGGTGATATACATTATTTAAGCTAGTAAAACATTAATTTTTAAGTCATATTACTTCTTACAACAGCTTATTTTAAAGCTATTTCACATTGGGGAGGTAATATAAGATAAAATCTTGCAGATTATAATTCTAATTTTATATCATAAATTAGAAACTGTTCAGTCTTTAAATATTTCATTGCTGCAAAAAAACTCTGTTAAACTGTGAAAACTACCTGATCGAGACAACGACATTTTTAAGACTCATATTGGATGTACCACAGAGGAACCATTGTTTTATTGGAGATGGACACTTCTCTTATTTTGAATGACCTATTTTAATGGTATGCAACATGATCCAGTAGGTTTAGGGCAAATGAAATATCCTTGACCTTTGTATTTAATGTTACCTTAAATAAAAACAGAGTTGAATATTTTGACTGCCTGTTCTGTCTTAAAAATTAGTGTCTCTGAATTAAGTGTAAATAATGTAATCAAGGAAAATAAATAGATATTCCAAGAAGTAACAAAAAAATAAGAAAGCTAGGCTCAGAACTGTGTTTGAGACCAAGTGTTACTACCTCTGAAGGCCTGGGTGTCTAGGAGTCGTTTTGATTTTTGGAAAAAAATAACTTTTTTGAAGAAATAGAAGCATATTTTAAACCATTAGAGTAATGTACACTTATCATTTGACCTTAAAGCAATAACAAATCTATGTGTATACGTATAATAATAATTTTTTTTAATTTCAAAGGCAATAAATACAGCAAGAAATGCCATCTGCGAAAATGTTATTTTATTGAAACCAAAACATTGAAAACCTTTCAACATCAAACCCACCATAACATTAACAGGCAAATGACATTTTGAAAATATGTCTGCAAAATTAATAACTCCCAAAGGACATAGTTGTTATGTCATAAGAATTTACAGAAATAGTAAAGCACTCTCTAAAAGAAAGAAAAAGGATATGAAAAACTCAAAAGACTAGAAATAACCAATGAGCAGTTGGAAAAATGGCCATCTTATTTATAAGAAATGAAATGCAGCTACATATTGCTAAGATATAGCTTTTGCCTATAAGCTTATAAAATTAATAAATAAAATTTAAAAAATCAGATGAAAATATTTGTTATAAAATTCTTGGCCAAGTAGGCACATTCAAACATTAATTCCGTTTTTATAATTTGAAAAAACAGAGCTTCTGAAGGATACTTGGAAGTATGAGTCATGTATGTGAAATGTTTAAACTCTATATAAGAAATTTCTGATTCATCAAGAAATGTATGCAAGAGACATGCTAAAGGGTCTATAATAAAATTCAAGTAAGTATGTGCACATTACAGCCATGTGTAAAACTTCAGAAAACAAAATCTAAAAGCAATATTAAATGTTCCTATAAGATGGCTAAGTCAAGAAGTATACATTTATCTACTTTATAACTTTAGATTTGAGAATAGAATCAATTGCTTAAAATTTGTTAATTACCAGTCTACAAAAAAATGTGAAAAAAATTATAGAACACAAAGTGGAAAAAAAGGCAGTTGGTGATATTATTTTGCTAGTTTATGAAAATTTAAATACTAAAGCTAGAAATAGGATAAAATCATTTGTGGGAAACATGTAGGGCATGGAAATTACTGGGGGACATTTAAAAAATAAAACACTTAAGTATGGGGCTCTGGAATAAAATAAATTGGTTCAAATTGCAGCTTATCTATTTATATATTTACCTGGTAAAGTTATATTGCTATTGTATACTTTAAGTTTATTCATATCTAAAATTGAGATGACAATGACATCTACTTCCTTGGTTTGTCGTGAGAAAAACCTTAGAATGATAAAATCCTTTACAAATTATAAATATGGACACTCAGGCAAACAGTGCCTGAGTGCCTGACTCAATAAAAGAGTTCAATAAATGTTAGTTATTACTACTTTTGCAAGGAAGTAAATGTAGAGCATCACTAGTCAACACTTTGCCATGCTCTGATGTTAGGAGGTAGGTGCAGCTGCCTTCAGCCACTCCCCCGTCCCCTCCATGATGCCACAGGCATCAACTGCTTACATTCTTTCATGACTTTTTTACACTATATGTTGAAGGGAAGGAGCTTGAATTGAATAAAGGGTTTGATGTAATTATGCTTCAATATTTCTCTATAGCACAATATAGAATTTGAGCATCATAGAATTTTAGTACAAAGTTAGTGGTTTCTTGCTATGTGCACAGATTAATAAGTGGATCTATAAAAAGTACAACAGCAATTACCTGTACTTTCTTCTTGCCACAGTCAGGGTACATATTGCATGTGAAAACAGGCCATCAGTGTGTCCTGATAAATGGCATAGAGTGAGTCCAGGAAAGAATTAAGGGGAAAAAATTCCTAAAAGCACACAACAAGGTTTACTAGAAGTAGAGAGAGAGAAGTCAAGAATTCTCTG
>RJWH01008498.1:0-29931 GCA_004363575.1 Solenodon paradoxus
AAGGAAGGAGTGTGGCCTGGGGACCGCTTGCACTAGAATTTCCTGGATTCTTGTTACAACTCCTGACCTCACTCTGTCTGCATCATATTCTCTGAAGTGGAACCTAGAGTCTCATTTTAAGTAAACATCTCCAGTGATCATTATGTATTCCAACAGGGAACTGGTTTATGAGATAAAACAAACAAACGAACAAACAAAAACCCATGTGGCTTCTTCAATCCTCTTCCTGCCGTGTTAGCTTCCCATCACCCTCTCTCTCCCTCTCCTGGAGTCTCTTCCCTCCTGTCCGCCCCCAACCTGCCATCTCCCTGGGGGATTTCAAATTTCACGTAGAGAAACGTGTGGAGTTCTGAAATTGTTTAACGCCTGATGAAGTGTTTTGAGGGGGACCAGAGTCATGAAGGAGACGGAATAGAAGCAGTGTCATAAAAGGAGCCCCCAGGGGTCATTGTGTTGTATATTCAGAAGAGAGTCCAAGGAGGGAAATGTCAAGCGTATGTCTGTTGGTGACTTAGGTTGGAATGAACTCACTGGAGGACGACTGTAGAGGGTGAGATGTGGATGTCAGGGAGGGGAGAGGACAGAGTGTGGGGGATTCTTTAAGGAAGTGGACTGTGAGGGGAAAAAGGGGAGCAAGGAGGGATGCCCGCAGGGCACACTTGGATGAGGGGATTGTGAGGTGGCAGAGACCTGAGCTTGTGGTCCTTTCATGGGAAGGAGCCAGGGGGACAAAAGGGGGTGAAGATCAATCCGTGTCCATCACTTTGCTAGACATTTATCTTCAATCTTCACATCAACTCCAGAAGTTCTCCTCATCTCCATTTTTTATAGATGAGAGGGTTGACAGGAATTCTGTGAAATTACTCACGTGCTACGGCTAGTTATTGAACTGTTACGCATATTGTTGTCCTTTCTGATTTGTTATGAGCGTTGTTTGTTCATGGGAGTCCAGGGTCTATAACACACCAGTGTTATACTACCCTCCCTTCAATCTTAGGCTGATATTGTACAAACAGGCAGCCCCCTCTTGGCCCCTAGTAGTAAAGACATGACTTGTAGACACTGTTTTCAAGAGCCCTTTTTCTGAGTCTAACTTAATTCAGATAACTTTCCAATGCTTATAAAACATACTATTTTTGAAGATTGAGCTCCTTTGCCCTCTCCCCCCACACCCATAAATACTTGGTACTTTGTTGCACCCATTAGCATAAAGGGTCAACAATCTCCTGCTGCTCTTTGCAGGTGTCTCTGACATCTTCTATATTGTGATTCTCAATTCTACCTTTATCCCTTAGTAGAGAGAAATTTGGGTAGAGTGGTGTTTTTCCAGAAACAATGACCCTTAACTCCACATGATTGAGGTCTTTCTACCCAAGTCATTGATAGGATGTAACTGACAGAAGGAACCTTCAAACACCAGTTATTATAATGGGAGACTTTGTGAGTGTGTGTATAAGTGTCAATGTGCGTGCACGTGTGTTCTTGCTCATGAGTGGTGAGGACATCATCTTATCTTCAAGAAACCAGACCTTAGATGTATCAGGTTGACTTATAGCTGGGACTTAAATCTGGGAATGAAGAAGTCAAGTTATGGGGAGCTGGTTATGTTCTCAGCACTCACCACTGCACCCAGATATGAATTGCTGTTTAATGCAAATTGTTCAGTAAGGTGCTCAGAAGTCAAAGTGTGTATATTGAGGGACAATGCATTTCGAAGCTAGTGAGGGAGCAAAAGAAGTAGATGAAGTTCTTCCTTCGGTTGTTAAAGCCTTATATTTGCAGTTCTGCTTGTGATTGGGCTTCACCTGGAGGTATGAGTAACCTGGGGATGGTCATAAGGCACCCTATGGGAGCAACCGATAGTGACAGGATCTTGAAGGAATGGTGATGGTCTAGATTAGGGCCACACTTTGCCCTAAGTTCTAAGGATATTTTTATTTTGGGCAATGGTTTTGTTCTTCCTGTAGGAGACTGTCTCTTTATTTCCCCATAACAACATCTAATGGGGTCATCCTTGGGGTACTGTGGGTGGTAGGGATGTTCATACATCCCAGGAAGCTGAGAAATGTTGCTTTTATTCTCCTTGGAAAAGTGGAGATGCCAATTTGCACACTGATGGTCTTTACCCTCTATCTTCTTTTTCATAAGAAGCAGACCTCCTCTCCCCTTCTCCTCCAGTCTCTACTTACCCCACTATTATTCATGAAAACCTGCTGCTTCCTCTTATAGACCACCACCATGTCCTTTTTTACATTCAGTATCTTCTTTTTCATTTTAACAACTTCTCCTTTCCCTTTACCCTGGGGAGAGAAATCAGAAAACATGGCCATATATGCATGTGATTTTAAAACTCAATACATCTGAAAAGTTTTCAGTAAAGAGTTCAGTAGTCCTCTGTCCTTACTCTACCTCCTCCAGCTGCTGAGTTTTTCTTTGTTTCATCCATATTTACCTTGCTATTTCTAAATTTCATGTTTATATATTGCAGTGACTCAATTTTTTTCATATTTATGTATACTCAGTTACTTTCTCCTTTTAATGATGTGACGTTGTTTTATCAATCTTCCTCCTCCATCACCCCTGATTTATGCTCTTATTCACCTTAAAATGCTCATATCCAATATTGGTCTAATAGTCTCGTTTGCTATTTGGGAAGACTGTGTCTCTTCACTCCAGATGTTCCCAATATCAGTTAATTAATGCGATGCTTTTGTGACTTCTCTTTCTCTTTACTCATTCTCTATAACCCTGTATACCTGAAGGTATCCTTCTATTCTCCACTTGATTGATATTTGACTGGACACAGAAATGTACCATGGAATTCCTGCAATATGACTTTTTTCTCCTTTTAAGACTTTAAGATTTTATTTTTGAGGGAAATACTTTAAAGTTTCACACATGTATTCTGTGGTGTGGATATTGGTAAATACATTAAACTATTACTTGAGTTGGCATTTTCATTACAGAAACTCATCCTCCAAGTCTCAGAAAATTTCTTGTGTTGTTATTTGATGATTTCTGTACAGGATTTTGTCTTTGTTCTCTCTTTTGGACCTCCTATTTATTTAGAAGTGGAATCCAAGATTGAGCCTCAACTTTTGATAAATTAATAGCCTCCTGTTTTGGTTACTTTTGGACCATTTTTTTGAGTTTTCAATCTTTAAACTTTTTCTTAGCTCTACTTTCCAGCCTAACATGCAATAAGGTTTGAAGTCATCATTTCATCCTAAGAACAAAAAAATATTGAAAAAACCCCACCAGCAATTCTTCTTGCATCTTCCAGAAAAGGAACATCACAAAACAAACCAGTGCCTTCAGTATTATAGAGACAGAAAAGACAGGTTTAGAGAATCACAATTTTCCAGAGCATAAATGTCCATATGAACCGGGGTAGGTAGGAAAACCTGAAGTGTAATTTTTGACTTATTGGAGGCTCTGTGTGGATGAATCTGGAACTTAAAAAGTCAAGGGTAACCTAGTCATGGGGGTTGGGGGCTCACGCTTTGTGAGTTTTTATCTCCATTTGCTCTGCCATGTTCTCAGAGTGAATATCAGCAGCAGCCTCTCATGCTTCAGGTGTGGGAGGGGAAGGCTCTCTAGTCAGTTTTGGAATGTCCTAGGGCACTTTGTTTTCCTTTACAAGGCTGCAACAACAGAAACTATTTTGCCAGAAACTAGTCTATTGAGGTTTTGTGAGAGCCAACTAGCAGCCTCTCAGCTTTTCATGTGGAGAAAGGGAAATACCCTACTCTGGCTCCTTCTAACCACCCTGACACATTTAAGAGGGACGGAGGAGTACTGAGAAGCTCCTGTGAAGTTTACCATTCAGAACACATGCTGATGAAAGATTGACAACTAATCGTGCGACATCAAGTGTTTCCCTTCCATGATGTCTACCAAGAGATTATTAGAGGTCCACTTAACAGCATTCCTTTTACTCAATATATCATGTCCAAGAATCAACAAAAAATAAGACAAAAATCAAACTGTTTAAAGAGTCAGAGCAAGCATGAAAATCAAACTCAGATGAAACCCGAATGTTGGAATTGCTAGGGAATTTTAAACTTCGTTGCTTAATGTGCTTTGTTTTAGAAAACAAAGACAAAATGCAAGAGCATTGAAGAGAGCTTGATAGAAAATTCAGTACTGGAACACAAGCAGAAAAAAGACTAAATGTTAGCAGAATAATATGTTAACAGAATATTCAATAAATGTGGGACAACTTATAAAAGTTTGCCATACATGTAACAGTAACATATGAAAGAGAAGAGAAAGGTGTAGAAGAAATACTTGCAACAATACCAATTGAGAATAGCCCCTCAATGGATGCCAGACAAGCTGCATTCAGGAAGCTTAGAGAACTCCCAGTAAAATAAATGCCAAAAGAAATCCCTTTGCTAGTTTTTAAAAGTTGTATATCTGTCTTCATTTTTAGCTCACCTAGTTGTATAAAGATGACTCTTTTAAATACTTAATCAAATTATTTATAGTTCTCCATTTTTTTAGGGTTAGTTATTGGAGATTCTCTTTTGTTTCTTTAATTGTATCATATTTTCTTCTCTCATTTAATGCCTTATGATTTTTTGTGTGTATGGGATAGCTTTCTCTAGGGGAATATCTTTACCAATCAACACAGAGTTTTACAGGCTTCTCAAACCTTTTCTGTGGTTGTGTTCTTGGGTTTTGCATGTAATTTCCAAATTAGAGATGTTTGATTGTTTCATTTTCAGAAGCTGACCATCTCTTGCTCCCTCTGTTTCTGTCTGTGGCCCTGCATGTTCTCTGGGATTGCTGCAAAACACCGAGCTCTCCCTTAACATCAGCAGGCCCCAGATATCCAAAGCAGTTCAGTTATCTGTCAACGTTTGGAAGAATGAGACAGAAGTCCTGAAAAATCAGAAATCTGGGTACATGTTCCACTTCTTTTACTGACAAGGGCTGACTCATATACTCTGGAGGTGAAATGTGTAGATGGCAGTTATTGTTTGTTTAAAATTTATACCCAGAATCCACTTACTGAATGGTCAACTTGCCCCTTCTTGGAACTAAGGCTGCTGCCATCAGAGAACTTAGCCAGATCATGCTTTTCCATTGGCCTTGTGTCACTGCTATTAGCAACTTTACTACATTGGCACTCTTCCTGCAGCTCTGCCTGCCCTTTGTGCCTCCAGAAGCCTAGCCAGCCCCACACAGCACTGACAAGTTAGCCTAGCTAGCAAATGGCTCATGCCTTATAGCCAGGAAGCAGACCCTCTAGTGTCTTATGTGCTTCTAGCAAGTGGGCCCCACCCATCAGCAAACATTTATATGAAACAGGTATGTGCCAGCAGCCCCATTTATCTACCACATAGTGCTGCACACCACAACTGATCCTGATTGGTGGTCCCACACACTCAAGTCATGGCAGCCACATGTAAAGGCGAGACCCAAAGCATCACCTACTCAGCACACCACCATCAAAGGCCACAGCTGAATTCAGACAATGCACCCCAGACTGGCTGGACTGACAGTCCTGCCCACTATTCTGCCTCAACACAGCAGGCAAACAGGTACAATCCCCAAGGGGGACACAGCTTTGAGCAACTAACTCATGAAACCAGGAGGCTGTACATCTGCACTCCATGGGACATCACCCACATAAAACCAAACCCTCAGGATTAAGAGGAATTGGAGAGTTGGAGAGTTGTTTAAAAGATACAAGCAGACAGAGAGAAGTGAGCAAACAGGGAAACATGACCCAAACAAAAGAACAAGACAAAATTCCAGGAAAAGCCCCTACAGATGGAGATAAGCAAGCTATCTGATGAAGATTTCAAAGTAATGGTTACACAGATGCTCACTAATCTTTGAAGAAAAACAGATAAATAAGAAATTTTAAGAAAGCTCCAAACAAAGTTCGTAGAGCTGAGACGTAAAATGACAGAACTAACAAAATACAATAGAGTGCTCGAACAGTATGCTGGATGAAGCAGAAGAACTGAACATTGGATCAGATCAATCATATTGTTAAAATGGTCATTTTACCTAAACCAATATATAGATTCAATGTAATTCCTCTTAAGATTCCAATAGCATTGTTTACAGAAATAGAACATAAAATCTGAAAATTTGCATAGAATCACAAAAGACCTCAAATAGCCAAAACAATCTGCAGGGAAAATAAGACAAAATTAGAAGTAACTTTCCTCTTGATTTCAAACTATATTACAAAGCTACAGTAAGTCAAAACATTATGATATGGAAATAAAAACGTGGTTCAATGTAACAGAATTGGGGACCCATAAATAAATCCATACAAATATGGACAACTAATTTGTGACTAAGGAGCCAAGAGCATACAATGGAGAAAGTCTCTCAATAAATGGTACTGGGGAAACTAGACAGTCACAGGCAAAAGAATACAACTAGACCTCTGTCTTATAACATTTAAAAAAATTAATTCAAAAGAGATTGATTGAATATAAAATAAGAAATCATAGCATACATAGAAGAAAACATAGGCAACAAGACCTTCACTGTCAGTCTCAGTGATGTCTTTATGGATTTGCCTCAACAGCTTATGAAACAGAGAATATAAACAAATTGGGCTTCATCAGATTATAAAGTTTCTGCACAATAAAAACATATCCACCAACAAATGACTGGATAAAGAAGATGTGGTATATAAACACCATGAAATACTACTCAATTATAAAAATAAGGTGAAATCTTGCCATTTGTGATAGCATAGATGAAACTTGAGGGCATTGTGCTAAGTAAATAGTCAGGGAGAAAGACAATGTATGATTTCACTCCTTTGTAGAATATAAAGAAACAAAGCAAACAAAGCAAAGTCAATAGGGAGTGGAGTGGGTGGAAGAGGCTGGTTTGTTGACAGTGTGTGGTAATAACTTGGTGGTGGCTGTGGTGTGGCAAAAACCATTATCAATATGAGAAGTTGTACCTATGAAGCCTATATAGTGCTTCATACCAATATTACCTCAATCAAAAGGAAGCCCTAGTGTCAAAACTGGGCACCCAATTACACATTGTCCAAAGGAACAATCAGGGTGGGATGTGGAGCAGGTGAAGTGCAATGATGCAGGCATATTCTGGATGATTTTTCATGACTAGCACTGGTGGGTGTGTATGGACCAAATGTCCTTGTAAGTGGGGTGACAGGTCTGACTTGAAGATAAGCGATTTGAAGAACTGAAGGCAAATTCAACTCCATTTAAGTTCTGAGAATCAACCCTAATTATCTATCATGGGGTGGGTGCCTGGATAACAAACAAACTATGCTGAGAGACCCTTATTTTGCTTTTCATTGGGGGAGGTCACTGAGCATCCATGCTGTGTTTTTTCTTTGCACTTGGAGAAAATTACAAGCCCACTATGATGTGTCCAAGGTTCTATATCATCTGAAGTCTACTTACCGCCCAAGCCTCATTTTATATCACCTTTATCCTGGTTGGCTAAGCGGCCACTTCACTGGCTGTGATTATCCCAAAAACACCCAGCTCTGTCCTGCCCCCAGGAATTTCAAATTATCACTGGGCCACTTCCGTCCTGCTTTCTTTTTCATTCTTCAGGTTGGAGTTCAACGTTAGTGCAACAGACAGACCCAAATAAATTCTCACTCTACCCCGTCACTCTTTTACCAAACTTTGTTTTGACCTCCAGAGAGTCCATCACTACTTTTAAGCAAAAAAAAAAAAAATCATTACAAGTCCTGCAGTGTATCTGTTAAATGAATCTAACTGCTTTTCTTTTCATATTTGTATCCTTAAAATTGCATCTTTAAAAATATTGAATGATAATTTTTTTCCCTACAACTGTGGTAACCAGATACTCTTTTGTACCATAAACAACCTTGGCTGATGTTATTCCTTGTAAGAGACTTCCGAGTCACCAACATACAGTAAATGTGCAGTGCCCTGCCAAAGAAGCATTTATTCTCAACTGCCTGTGATTCTAACTAGTTGCTTACTTTATTGATAGTTCTCACCGAAAGAAACACTGTTTAAATTAACACCTCTGTTTCTAAAAGACACAAAGACCTGAGACGTTATGTGTTAAGACCTTACAGGATTATTGGAGATTCATTTTCCCACAGGCACAGAGTTAAATTAAATCCACAGACATGGTTGCATATTTAATTTAAACAAAGGGTTTCAGAATCTTTGTCTCACTTAATATTTTCTCATTTTTTTGGTTGCTCATCTCCTGACTTGCTCCAAGTGCCCTGCGGTCACTAAGTATAAGCTGTTTCAGAACAGGGATTTTATCTAAAGCCTTGTCATTAATCTATTAATCTATTCTTGGCACAAAATGGCACAGGGTAATTGCTGTTTCAGTAACTATATATTAGGCAACTAATCAATATTAGTGGAATGCGTGAATGAAGACCTAAGAAACGAAGCACAATCTAGGGTATCATTTTCTTCATTTTGAGGATCAAAATCCTCAAACTAGATAGTAGAATAGATGTTTGTTTTAGATACATCTTTGGCCAGGAGAAAACCACCTCCTGGTGCTCCCACGACTCACCTCTTTAGAAGGTCTTCAAATTTTTCAGGTGGGATGTTGACAATCTGATAAGAGACAGAGGATTTTTGCAATCCAGTAGTCTCTCCAGACATGCTTGCTTCCAGCCCAGCATCCACACTCAAAGAAGCTTTCATCCTCTGGTTCACAGTGTCACTGAAGAAGAATGGTCCTTTCGCAACAGCTTCTTGGGACAGAAACAAAATTCACCCTGGTTTAACCAGAATTCACTCTGGAACAGCTGGAAAATAGAGTGACAATGGAACCATTGATTCCCATTTTGTCCCAGTTTGCTTATTCACTTGATTTCTCAAATGAGAAGCTAATTAATAATGTTTTAGGTGTCACTTGCTGCTTATGTAAAATGTTTGAAGTGATTAACTGCGTAACATCCTAACCCGAAGTCATGGTTACTTATGCACCAGTCCAGGTCCTCTAGGATATCATTTTTCAGGCACAATGCCTCCTCTGTAGCAGATGCAACATCCAGCTTGAGGAGGCAGCACATTGAGCAGAAAATACTTGGCATTTGGAGTCCACAAACTTGGATTTATATCCTACTTTTACCAATTCCCAGGTGTGTAAATTTGAGCATAGTATTTTATCGGCTCCAACTGACTGTTTTGTAAAATGGAGGTAACATTCCTAATTCAAGAGATGGCTAATATTTATTAATAATTATTAAATGGACTAATAGATGCCTGAGCTACGATTAGTAAATATTCAATAATCTTTGCTCCTTGCTCCTTGCCTTTAGGCAAGACTGACCCTGAGGTCTGCCTGTGTGCAAGTCTCAGAATTTATTGGAAGTGTGCTACTTCTTTCTAGCAACTTATTTTTCACCCTTCAACTGATATGTCCCTGGCTGACAGTACCTGGGGCTGAAGAACCTGCTTTGAAGATGCACATGAGGGTGACTCCAACTGAATCATCAGTTCTATTCCCAAACTTTGAGAATGTCTTCTTATTCCATAATAAGGAAAGTGGATTCATTTCAGTGGCACTCAAGAAGTATTTGACATGTCTCATTTCTTTATCTCCAACCTCTTTGGCCATATTCTTGCTAAGTCTTTCAAACATGGAGGACATGTTGCTAGTTTTAGACAGAAGGGGTTTAGGCAGAAAGATCAGTTGAGACCTAGGGATGAGAGTAAATGGATTTTTATGTGTCATTCAGAGAGAGTTGACAGTGATTTGATACTTTAAAGATTTAGAGCTCTGTCATATCTGCAGAAGGAAATAGCATGCATATGCAAATGATGCTCATGTTAGTAGCTGGAATGAGCCCTAAAATTTACTTAAACAAATATCTAGTGGGATAATTTTCTGAAAACAGAGATGAGATACTGAGAGTCTGCCAGGGTAGAGGGATCAGTGAGCACTTAATTTCTCGTTTGAGAAGCTAATTAACAATGTTTTAGGTGTGAATTGCTGCTTAGGTAAAATGTTTGAAGTGAATAACTGGGTAATATCCTAACCCTAAGTCGGTGGCAGTCAAGAAGTATTTGGCATGCCTAATTTCTTTATCTCCAACCTCTTTGGCCATATACTTGCTAAGTTTTTCAAGCATGGAAGGCATGCTGCCCTCCATGGAAATGACAAGGAGGAGATGAGTTCAGTTCCAAATATTAGAACATATGCACTATCTTATATCACTAAACTAAGATCAAACTGACCCAATTGTATGATTTTCATTCACTCCTGAGAATTTCTTTACATATGAGTTATGAACTATTCTGTATTCAATTATGTATAAGCCTTACCTTTCAGGAATGATACAGTCTTTCTATGACTGAAATATGGCAAGTGTATATAGCCTTTATGATGATGAGATGTTAAATTAAAACACCAGAAGCCTGTATTTTTGTGTCCCATAACTATAATTCTATAGAAAATTATAAAGTGAATCATTTCCTCCATTTATCAGAGCATTACACAAATGGATATTAATAGGAATGATTTTCTATGCTGCTCTCAAACACTTTAATTATAGAGCATTGTGCCAGTAAGATGGCAGAACGGGAATTGTTAACCCTCATGCCTTCATGGGAACACTGATTTTACAGCCACCTGAGGTGTACATTTACCAGAGCCCAAAGTCAAGCAGAGAGGTCCTAACACCTCACTGGTGTAATTAATATAAGGATACATACGTGGAAGAAGTGAAGAACAGTATCCTTTTATCCCTATCACCCTTTCCCCAAGGCAACAAATAAATTGCCAGGACTGACACTTGGCCCATGATTTTCTCCCAAGGGTGAAAGTGAGAGCAGAGTACACACTCAGCTTTTGCAGTTATGCAGCATGATTCTTAAGACCAACTTCTTTTATATCCTATCTAAAATACTGATGGGGATCGGTATGTTTGAATACTCTTAGGACAGCTAGAGCAGGGAAACTTGGAGGGACCCAAAGCAACCAGAGAACAGACCTCAATAAAGGTTCATAATTCTATCCATTGTTTCATAGATTCCACCAAAAGCTTTGCCCATGAACCTTATAGGATAAATAATCTGCGGATTGCTTGATTAACCTCCAGCACAATGTGCACCCTTCCTTACCTATTGAAAGTATCCCGTGAAATGTTCCCACAGAATGGTATGCACAAATCTTTGCAGATCATGCACAAATGAAAAAGACAACCAGTGAAACTGCTGAATTGGGAGAATGTGCATAGCCTTGAATACTACAGAGTACTTTCCTATGCTTTTAGCTTTTAGCCTGTATTTATTTGGTTCAAGAAAAGACATGCAATCCTACTGCTTTCCCTGCATGAGGGAACAAGATGATTGGAACAGGTACATCCATAGAAAACATGTATGGAAATTCAGGAAAGCAGAGAAGGAACATGTGAACTTGAAGAGAATACTTTTGATATATCTAGAGGAACCAAAGAAATAAACAGTGAAGAATTCTTATGAGATTTATGGGACACTATAAAGAAATACAAACTAATGTATGGGAGGCCCCAAAGGAGAAATGTATGCTCCCAGAAGAACAGAAAATTTATTTAACAAAATAATGGATGTAAATTTCCAAATCTGGTCTGGATATGGATCTAGGTTCGTGAAGCATAAGTGCCCCCAAGCAGGTTCAATGCAAAGAAAAGAACAGCAAGATACATCATATACAAATTCTTTAACTTCAGAGATGAAGTTTTAAAAGTACTAATATTGCATTCTAGGGGACTCCACCAGAAGATTTCTCAGCAAATAGCTTGCATGCCAGGACAGAATGGAATACCATATTCAAAGTAAAGATAAAAAACCTGCTAGTAAAGTGTTATTTCGTTTATACTTGGTATATTGAGAAGCCAAGACAAATGAACTAAATCAAACAAAAATTAACTTTTAGTTATTAAAATCAAATTCATGGCTGCAGGAAGGAAAGAAGGAAGGAAGTGAATAAATTGGTAGAGAGGATTAATTCTAAGGTGAATAAAGAAATGAAATGGTGGTGGTGAAATTAATTTACTGTATACAGATGCTGAAACCCCACCATGCATAGCTTAAGCTCATATAACATTGTTACTTCAATAAAATTAATTAAAAATATAGTGCTTATCAGAGTCACTTTTAAGTTCACACACAGAATGAAAATAAAGGGATTGAAAAAAATTCCATGCAAATGGTAACCAAAAGAGAACAGGAATGGCTAGATTTCTATCAAACATAATAGACTTTAAGTAAAAAACTGTCACAAGTAACAAATAAGATTATTTCATAGTGACAGAAGGTTAATTTGTCAAGAGGATATGCAATTGTAAATGCATGATCCTCTCCAGTTCCATCCAAATTGTTGCAAGGACACAACTTCATCTTATTTAGTAACTGTATAGAATTTCATAGAGTATCTAGACAACAGCTTCTTTATTCAGGTATCTGTTGGTGGGCATTAGGTTGATTCCCTGGCTTGCCTAACGTGAACTGTGCTGCTGTGAACATAAGGGTGTAGATATATTTTCTGATAAGAGATTTTGTCTTCTCTGTGTGTATGCCTAGGAGTGAGATTGCTGGATCTAATGGTAGCGCTCTCTTTATTTTTTCAAGTATCTCCATACTGTTTCCAGAGGGGTTGCACTAATTTACATTTCTACCAACTGTGTAGGAGGGTTCCTTTCCCCCCCACACCCCTTCAACACTTCTTGTTTCTAGTCTTTTTGATAAGTCATTCTCACCAGTATGAGGTGGTTTCTCATTGTTGTTTTTGCATTTTTTCTGATGATGAGTGATGTAGCACATTTTTTTTTTTCATGTGTCTGTAGGACCTCTGTCTTATGCAGATAGCTCTGTTCAATTCTTTTGCCCATTTTTTGAGTGGTTCATTTACTTTTTTGTTGAGATATATCAAATCTTTACATATTTGGAGATTAAGCTGTTATCTGATATATATTGTGTGAATATCTTTGCCAGATTGGTGGTTTGCCTTCGTAGAGGTGGTTTCTTTCACTACACAGAAAATTTTTAGTTTCATGTATTCCCAATTATTTAGTTTTACTTTGGTTTCTTCTGGCATAGCTGTTCCTTCTCCAAAGACCTCTTTGAGATGGAGGTCCTGGAGCATTTTCCCCATATTTTCTTCTACGTGTTTTATGGCTTTGGCTCTTATGCTCAGGTCTTCGATCTACTTTAAATAATGTGTATGGCATTAATGAGTAATCTAGTTTCATGTTTTGCAGATGTCTTTCCAATTTTCCCAGCACTCCATTGTATGCTTTCAGTTCCTTTGTGGAAGCTTAAATGTCATATAGGTATGACTTTATTTCTGCATTTTCAATTTTATTTCACTTATAAATGCATCTGTTTTGTTCCAGTAGCATATTGTTTTGATGATGATCACTTTATAGTATAGTTTGAAGCTAGGAAGTGTGATTCCTCTGCTGCTTTTCATTTTCCTTGGGATAGCTTTGGCTACTTGAGATTTTTATGGTTGCATACAAATGTTAGTATTGTTTGTTTAATTTCTTTGAAAAATATCTCTGGAATTTTGATGGGAATTGCATTAATTTGTATATTGTTTTGGGGAGAACGGTAATTTTAATTAAGCTATTTGTTCCCATTTTTGAGCGTGGAATATTTTTTCATCTCTTTGTCTTCTATTTCTTTTGTTAAAATCTTTTAGTTGTTATTGTAGAGGTCTCTCATATCCTTTGTTAGATTTATTCCCAGGTATTTAATCTATTTTTTTGGTATGGCGAATGGGATTTATTTTTTAATTTATTTTCCCCTACTTCATTATTTGTATAGGGATATTACTGATTTTTGTGTGTTGATTTTGTATCCTGCCATTTGCTATATTCATTAATATTTTTCCTTTTTTTTTTTTGTAGAGTCTTTAGGACTGCCCAGATATGATATTATGTCTTCTGCAAATAATGACATTTTATTTCCTCTTTTCCAATTTGGATTTCTTTAATATATTTTTCTTGCCTATTGCTCTGGCCAAGACTTCTAGAACTATGCTGAATAGTGGTGGTGAGAGAGTGCAATCTTGTTCCAGACCTTCACAGAAAGGCTTTCAGTTTTTCACCATTGAGTATTGTGTTGGCTATGGGTTTGTCATACATCGCTTTTATTATGTTGAGGTATGTTCCTTCTATTCCTATTTTGGTGAGGGTTTTTCTAAAATCATGAATGGGTATTGAATTTTTTCAAGTGCTTTTTCTGCATCTGTTGATATGTTCATGTGATTTTTGGTTTTCCTTATATTGATGTGGTGTGTTACATTGATTGATTTGCGTATCTTGAACCATCCTTGCATCCCTGGAATAAATCCCATTGATCATATTGTATTATTTTTAAAAAATGTGCTGTTGTATTAAGTTTGCCAGGATTTTGGTGAGGATTTTTTTGCATCTATATTCAGCAGTGATTATGGTCTATGTATTCTTTTTTGATGCTATCTTTTCAAATTTTGGAATCAGGATAATAATGGCCTGATAGAATGAACTTGGGAATGTTCCCTCCTCTTTAATTATGTGGAGGAGTTTAAGGAGGATGGGAATTTATTTTTTAATGTCTGATAGAATTCATTAGTAAAATCATCTGGACCTCGACTCTTGTTTTTAGGGAGATTTAAAAAAAATTTACTGCTTCAATTTCTGTGGTTATGATTGCTTGTTTAAGTCATTTTTGTCTTCCTAGTTCAGTTTTGAGAGGTTATAGGATTCTAGAAATCTGTCTATTTCTTCATCATTGATGAGTATGTTGGCATATAATTGCTCCTAATAGTCTCCCATGATTCTCTGTATTTCTTTCATGTCAGTTGTAATTTCACCTTTTTATTTGTGAATCTAGCTACAGGCTTATCAATTTTGTTTATTTTTTCAAAGAACCAGATTTTGGATTCATTGATCTTTTAGCTTTTAATTTTATTTATTTTGCTTCAAATTTTATTTTTTCCTTTCTTTTGATCTTCCTTTTCTAGTTCCCTCAGGTATGGTTAGGCATTTAATTTGGGCTCTCTCTTGGTTTTCGATGTGCATTTGTGTTGCTATAAACTTTCCTCGTAGAACTGCTTTTGCTACATCCAACATGTTCTGGTAGCTTGTCACTTAAATTTAATTTTTTTTCAGGTAAGTCTTAATTTCAATGATGATGCAGCAGTTCTTCAGAAATCTTTTTTATTTGGACAGCTTTGTGTTTCTTTTATTCAATTCTAGTTTCATCCTCTGGTAGTCAGAGAAGATGCTATTATTTAAATTTTGCTAAATGGACTGAGACTTGTTTTGTGTTCCAAGATATGATATATCCTTGACAATGCTCCATACATATTTTAGAAGAATGGATAGCCTTTTTTGTTGTTGTTGCAGAAGAATATTCTGTATAGATCTATTAGATTCATATAGTCTACTGCTTCATTCACGGTCTTTATTTTTCTGTTGATTTTCTGTCTGGATGATCTATCTCTTACTGTAAAGTGAGGCATTTAAGTCCTCTATTATTATTGCTTTACTGTTAATGTCTGTCTTTACTGTGTCAGTTATTTGTTTTACATATTTAGATGGTCCAGCTTTGGGTGCATGCATGTTAATGATAGTTACTCCTTGATGAATCATCACTTTGGTCATGATACCTTGCCTCATGGTACCTTCTTAAAGAAGCATTTTATTTAGTTGTTCATCTTGGTCTTCCCCTTGGCCCAGCATACGAACCCAAGTCCTTGTGATACATGTGAACTGTACTGGCCAGATGCTGCAGACTTAACTGCTACTCCGCCAGAGCAAACCATGATACCCTTTGTTAGGTGTAAGTTTATCTCGTCTGGAATTAGTATTTCCTTTCATTGCTATTGTTTTGACATATTTTTCCATAGTCTTTGACTTTTTGCTGTACTTTTTCTTTAGATTCTTATAAGCATAATATTGATGGATCTTGTTTTTTGATCCATTCAGCCATATTGTGTCTTTTAATAGGTGCATTAGCCCATTCACTTTTAGGGTGATAACTGATATGTAGGACTTTATTGCTGTTATTGGATCTTTTTTTTGTTGTTTTTTTGTGTCTTTTACTTCATTTCCTGTTAAATATATTTTTTCCTTTTTGTGGTTTTCAATGCTGGTTCTTTCAGTTTTGTCTACTTTCCAGCAATCCATCTCTTTAGGATTAGATTTTGTGGTGATCATGTGAATTACCTCTGTCTTCATAGCTCTAAGATAGTCTTTTATGAGCTAATGACATATCACATTCATATTTTCATACAGATTCCATGATTTTCTTTCTCCCTTAATTATTTTTGTTCTCTCCAAGGACAGCATTCACAAGCTTTGATCTCTGTTTAACCCTGAGGCAGTGGTCAGTTTCTACTTGTTGATTCTGGGATGGGACTCACTTTCCACTACTCTCCATCCCAGGAGAACCTTCACAGGCAGGGTCCATGTGCTCTGCTGAATACAGAGAATAAAGTTTCTTATGATAATGGGGGCAGGGCTCATACTCTCTGCACTTCCCCAGCCAGGGAGCTCTGTCAATTACTGGGGAAATGATACTTGCCACAGCTTTCCAGCACAGGGGTGCTCCCGGGTAGATCCTCTGTTCCTCTAAGTATAGTCTTCTTTGGGTGGTGGGGAGCAGTTTTTCCCTCCCCTTAGATCCTCAGCCTGGTACTCAGATAACAGTTGGCCCCTGCATGCTCCTTTAATCATTGAATGGATGGGTCTCAACCCCCATTGCTTTCCAGTGTCAGGATGTTCCCAGAAGTGTTCCTTGTGCTCTACTGAGCACAGAGACTAGAGTGTCTCATGATGATGGGGGCAGTGCTCTCCATCTTTGCAACTCCCCAGCCAGGGAGCAAATTCAAAGTCGGCCCCTGTGAGCTCTATCAGTCACTGGGGGGATGGTACTCACTCTGCAGCTCTCCAGCACACAGAGGAGGGGCTCCCAAGTAGATCCCCTGTGCTCCTCTGAGCACAAAGACTGTACCTTCTTTTGACATTTTTCACAGAGATAGAAAAAAGATCCTAAAATTGCTATGAAATAGCAAAGACTCCAAATAGCAAAAGCAAAAAATGAGCAAGAAGAACAAAGCTGTAGGCCACACGCTTTCTGATTTCAAGATATATTATGAAGTGACCATAATTAAAACACTGTGACATTAGTACACAGATAGGCATATAGACCAATGGAAAATAAGAGAGGCCAGAAATAGATCCATGCATTTATGATAAGCTGATTTTAGAAATGGGTGCAAAAACACATAATTAGGAAAATATTGACTCTTCAATAAATGATTTTGGGACAGCTGGGTATTCACGTGAAGAAGAATAAATTTAGAGCCTTGTATCAAACCATATAAAGATATCAATTTAAAATGGAGTAAAGACTTAAACATAAGATCCCAAACTATAAAACTATTAGAAAATAGCATAGGAAAAAAAAAGATTACTGTCAGTGGTGTGGACAATTGATATTTTGGATACAGGCTCAAAAACACGGGGAGCAAAAGCTAAAATAAGTAAGTGGGATCACATGGGACTGAAAAAGCTTCTTCACAGCAAAAGAAACAATCAACAGAGTGAAGATACAACCTAATAAAAGGGAAAAATATTTACAATTCATACATTCAAATAAGGGTTTCTATCCAAAATATATAAGGACTCAAGACAATCAATAGCAAAAAAAAAAAAAAGCAGCAGCTTAAATTTAAAAATGGAAGAAGAAGGTATATATATTTCTCCAAGTAGGTAATAAATATGGGAAACATTATTGAATAGTATTCAATGCCAAAAATGATCAAGGAAATGCAAATCAAAACTGCAGTAAGATATTGCTTCATAGAAAGTCTGTTAGAAAGTCTGTTATCACAAAGATAAAAGATAACAGGATTTAGCGAGGGTGTGGAGAGTAAGGAACCCTTGTGTACTATTGGTGGGAATGTCAATATGGATAGCCATGATAGAACATAGCATTGGGTTTCCTGTAAACATTAGAGATACAGCTATCATATAATCCAGAAATCCTACTTCTGGGAGATTTGCAAAGTAACAAATATCCTGAAGTGATGCCTGCAGTCTCATGTTCACTGAAAATAGTTAGTAATCAAGATATGGAAACTACCTGTGCTCATATAGATAAACGTATCAAGAAAATATGGTACAGAAAATGGAATATTATGTAACCCTTAAAAAAGAATGAAATTATGCAAAACATGGATAAATCTGAGAACATCATGTTAAGTGAAATAAACCAAACTCAGAAATACAAACACTGAATCATCTCACTTACTTATGTATAGAGCAATCAGACTCATTAAGGCAGCAAATAGACTGATGGCTTCCAGGAGGTGGGAGTCTGCAAGAGAATCACGTATAAGACATGTTAAAAACAATTAAGGAAGCAGAAAGAGGAAAAAAGAATAGACTTCCATAGAAAGTGACCAAGATTGTGAAAAGACCCCAAAAGAACTTTTAAGATGAAAAATAAAGTAAAAAATATTAACTCAGAAAATTAGATGGTTGACTAGACCTAGCTCACATGAAATTAGTAAACTAGAAGGTGAATTATATGAACTTAATCTAGTTCAGCAAAGTCATCCAAAGAGACAGAAAATATCATAGAGGCATTAAGACAGTGTGTGCATATGTGTTTGTATGTTGTGCTTGTGTATATGTGTGCATGTTGGAGAGGACAGAAAAAATGGAGTCAAGGCAATAGTCAAAGGTATAATAACTGTATTTTCCAGATTTAGAAAACCATGAATTATCAGACTCAGGAAGCGCAATAAAATATGAGCAAGATAAAGATGACATATTGAAAAACTCAATCCAGAGACGGCTTTAAAAAACCATAACCTGATTCTATACAGCTGTTAGAAACAACGAAATTATGCCATTTGCAATAGTCTGGATGGAACTGGAGGGGATACTGTTAAGCAAAATCTGAAAAAGAAAGATAAATACAGGGTAGTTTCTCTCATATGTGGAATATAATGAAATAGAGCAAATGAATATACAAATCCTAACAAAAGTAACAGGACCCAGGACTATGGTTATGGGGGTGGGGCAGGTGGGAATGGGGAAGGGAAGGAAAGTGGGGGAAAGGTGGTGGTGAGGAATAGTGGAAACTTGGAGCTGGGTGTGGTGTGAAATATAGACAGAAAAGCAATTTCAGTATCCTAAAATGATTATAACATTGTGAAGTAAGAAAATAATAAAATTAGAAAAATTCTTTAAAAGTCTACTTAAAGACTACCTTTCGATCCTTTTTAAAAAATGCATACTTAAAAATAAAGCATTATTAGAATGTCAAAAAAATCACAACCTGATTATGTTTATACCAATAAAAGTCAGGATCATTTACCTGTAAAAGAAATCCATATTCATATATGAATGGGAGATTATGTGAAAATTACAGAAAATATAAGATACATCTTTTATTAAGTTCAACAATAATTTATGATTATTGAAATGATGCTTATAAGAATTTAGTGACTTTTCTTTTAATTGGATAATGACATCTGCAAAAACCTGCAGCAGACATTAAATTAAGGATGCAATATTAGCAATATTCCTGTAAAGAAAGAAATTTATTATCACCGCTGCCATCCTGAAATGCAATTTTCTAGAAGTTTAGCCATCATGATGGTAGAAGAATATATCAGCAGCACTAGATTTTGAAAGGACATCAAAGCTTAGTATTTAGAGATATTGACAAGACAAAAGGAGTCAACAGAAAAATTGCTAGGACACTTAGAATTCAATAAGGTTGCTAGTTATAAGATTGATATAAAAGTCAATTGAATACGAACAATAAATAATGGACAATGTTACTAAGAGATTAAATGAATTGAATAGATTTATGATACAGAAAAACCTCTCAGTCTGAAGGCAGCAACAGCAGAGATTAGCAGATTAGTTGGAAGGCTATGTAAGGCAGTGTTTCAGGGGAGAGACAATAGCAGTTTATACTACAGTGATGAGTGGGAGGAGCTGTTAAGATCAACAGGAGCTTGTGGTGGCTTTTTGGGGGCCTGAGGAAGAGGAGGGGTAATGAAAGATTTCTGAGTTTCTGGGTTGGGATGGATAGTAATACCATTTTCTTGCATAAAGCAACAATGAAAGAAGAGAAAACTATTTGAAAAGAAAGAAAACGAATCCATATTTTGACATGCTGATTTTAAAATTAAAGAGATTAAGACACAGTTATCCAGATTGACACTGAGCAAGAACTGCCTTAAGAGAATGTTTGAACTATCTGTGGAAATTGAACGAGTGCAGATGAATTATTTAGAAGCTGGCTCGGGCAAGGGATTAGTAAGCAATGTGTGTAAATGACTCTCTTCCAGGCAAAAAGGTATTGAATTTTCCTGCTATATAGAATTCAGTTTTTGAAAATCATTGAGTGGCTGAGTAGAAACAGAATGTTCAGCCTTTCATGTTTCAACATTTCTACTCTTCTATGTAGAGTGACTCATGGAAGAGGTAAGTGCACAGCAGAGAATAATGGAAGAAAAAGAATTCTCTAGTTACATCCTTCAGTCTTACGTGTTTGCATATTGTTAGCAGGAATTTTCTTTTACTAAGGACAAGTCTAGGAAGAAGTGCTACCTTGTTTTGGGGGCTGATATGCAAAGCCCCCCCCATCCCAATCCCTCATTTCGTTTCACAAGCCTTGCCAGAACACACCTGTCTCTGATGACAGTATGTTTTCTTCTTTACCATCCCCTGATCCCTGGTTAGAACTTACCAGAATATACAGCATTTTTTTAACATTTAAAAAAATTTTAATTAAAGTAATTATTTGCGTATTAAAATAATTTCCTATACATAGCTTCCCCATTTCTTAGCTATATTTCAACACACCATGCCCTCCCCTAAATCACCAAGTGCCCTTCCCCAGTGTAGTGTTCCATTGTGTATATGTCCATTCAGTCACTTTACATTGTTTGACTGGTGAGCTCAGACCATTAAAGTTTAGGATGATTATTGATATATAGCTGCTTAATGTCATTTTATGATTTGTCTTTTGTATATTGCTCCAGATGATGACTTTATTCTATTTCGCCTTTAGTTTTTTCTTCTTTGCTTTCTCCCTGGGGAATGTATTTTGAGGTTACTCTGAAGCTAGGATTCACAGTTCTATGTTTACTTCCTTATTCTATGTGAAAGCATGTTAGTCTTCCACTCATTCTAACTATTCATGTTTTTGTTGTCTTCTCTTCCTCCCTACTTTTAATATTGGAATATATAGTTTTTTGTCCTATAGAGAAAGATTCCCACTCAGTAGGGTCTCTTCCAACCTTATGACCTCCTGAAGTCAAGCAGAATGTGTCAGACACAATCTAGAGACCAGATAAATATGACTCTGCTCACTGGTCTTCCCACCTATGCCAATTTCCAAGGCAGTATCCTGGAAAATAAACATAAAAGAGTATTTCTTTTCTCCCAGGAGACCAGGTCTAGAGCTGGGTGTTGGGTCACAAAAACTTATTTCTCAAGCCCTTCTTTGACAAAATTCTACGGGCCAGCAAGAGGCAGCATGCTTTGCATATCCGCTGGGCGGTCCCAGGGGCAGGGTGGAGGCCTTCAGAAGCAATGTTCTTTATTGACGCAGGGAGGACTGAACATGTTTTTGTTTGATGGATTGCCAGTCACTGTGCTGGAACAATTATTTGACTCATATTTCTTATGAAATTCACTGTAGGTAAAATGTTACTGTGGATTAGCAAGAAAAGCAAGAGTAAACTTCAGGAGAAAAGACAGGTACAAGTACCAGGAACTTGGAACAGCCTCCGAGTTTCCCAGTTGTGAAACCCTGTATAACAGGGATTTACCTGTAACACTACTCTGTGTTAAGAACTATGCAAGTATGCATAATCCAACCTTAAAGCAATTTTTATTTTAAAGACAAAGAAAACTTTAAAAATTTTTATTGATGAAACATTGCAATATAACATTACATAAATTTAAGGTGTGCATCATTGTCAATCAGCATCTGTATACCCTACATTAAATTTACCACGTACAGTCCAATTCAGTCTTTCACCATATAATTGACCCATTTTAGCCAATTTGCTCACCCCTTCCCTTCTGTTAACCTCTAATTTGACCTTATAGACCCAAGGTCTGTTTTTGAGTGATTTGGTTCATCTTTTTGTTTAGTTTTTCTATAGAGCATGCTGTCTACCATATACCAGTTACAGACGACTGTATTTCTTTCAAATTAATGTTCTGTGGCTCGTTTGTTTTTTTGGCCAGAAACGGAGTAAAAGAACCATATATAGAACTGCTATTTTTAATATTTTGAGCATTTACTTGCCTGATTTTCATAATGGTTGAACCAATTTAGAGTCTCACCAACTGTGGAAGGGTCTTTTGTCTCCCTGTCTCTGAACACGGTTCTTTATAGCTTTTGGAAAAAAGCCATTCTCACAAATATGTAATAGTATCTCATTGTTGTTTTGCTTATAACCTTTTTTAAAATGGAAAGTGAATTAACCTTGCGAATATTTGACCAGTATACATTACACTCTCCTCTCCCCGGCATTTTATAATTTTGTGTCTTGCTCTGTCTAAATGGCTTTTCTTTTCATTTTGTAGAAATGTTTTCAGCACTTTTTGCAAGGGTGGTTTAATTGGGATAATTTCCCTTAACTTTTGTGTGTCTGTAGGGTTCTTGATAATTCCTTGAATTCTAAGTGATAACCTGGCAGGGTAAATATTCTTGGTTCAAAGTCCCTTTCTTTTCGACACTTGGAGAATATGGTGCCATTGCTGTCTGGATTGTTAAATTTCTTCTGAGAAATCTGCATCTTATGTGATTTTTTTTTTTAGCTGTTTTTAATATTCTCTTTTTATCTTTAATTTTTGTCATTTAGATTATAATGTATCTTGCTGTGTGTCTATTAGGGTTTATTTTGTTGAGATTTTATTTATTTGTTTTTTTTCTCTCTTTGTGAGTCTGCCTAAAGGCTTATCTATTTTGTTTATTATTTCTAAGACCTGTCCCTTGGTTACATTGAATCATTGTCCATTTCACTTGTTTTTGCTTTTATATATATTATTTTCCTTCTTTTACTGACTTTTGGTTTTGTTTCTGTTTCTTTTTCTAATTCCCTTAGGTGTAGGCTTATGTCTTTAATGTGAAATTATTCTTGTTTCTTTAGGTAGGCAAGTATTGCCCATCTCTTCCCTCTTAACACAGCTTTTGCTGCATTGATAGGTTCTGATAAATCATGTCTTCATTTTCATTTAGTTCAGGGATTATTTGATTTCAACTTTAGTTACTTTATTGACTCAATAGCTATTCAATAGCATCCTATTTATGGAGACAAATTTGTAGTTTCCTCCTCTCCTCTTTATTTGGTTGATTTCTAGTTTCATGACATTGGGATCTTGAAAGATACTTGACATGATTTCAATATTTGTTAATTTATAAGCCTTGTTTCAATTTTCATCTTATAGTATTTCCTTGAGAATGTTTTCTGAGTGCTTGAAAAGAGGTGTATTCTATTGATTTTGAGTAAAATGCTGTGCAAATATCTTTTAAGTCCATTTCATCTAATTTATCATTTAAAGCCATCCTTTCCTTTTTGATTTTCTGTCTGGATGATATTCCCAGTACTGTGAGTGACGTGATAAAGTCTCCCAATATTACTGTGCTGTTCCCAGTTCTCTTTTAGGTCAGTTTGTAGTTGCTTTGCACGTGTGTGCACATGCATATCAGTGTGCTAGGTCTTCCTGCTGTGTTGATCCCTTTATCATTATATAATGTCATCTTTATCTCATGTTACCATTTTCTGACTGAAAGTCTATTTTGTCTGATATAGCAGTTCTTGCCTGAAAATTTTTTCCCATTGACTTGGAGTGCAATTTTCCATTTATTAAACTTAAGTCTACGTTTAATGCTCTTGCAAGGAGCATATAGTTCAGTTTTGTTTTTTAATCTATTCAGCCACTCTGTGCCTTTTGATTGGTCTTTCAGTTCTTTACCTTCAGGGTGATTTTTGATATATGAGGGCTTGTTATTACCATTTTGACTTTTGTTTTCTGGTTTTATCTATCTATTTATTGTTCCGTTTAATTGTTTTTGCTGAACTTTTTTTTTAGATTTAATCTGAAGAGCTTTTCCACATTTATTATAAGGGATGTAGTGAACTCCTTCAGCATTTTTTTTTGGGGGGGTCAGGGAAAACCTTTCTTTTTTTCCCATAGATATGAAAAGAATTTTGTAAGATATAGTATCCTTGGCTTATAGTTTTTTTTTAGTAAGAGGAAAGCCCAAATTTAATAACATATGTATGGAGAATTTAAATGTTGGTAAATTCTGAGGTAGCTGGTGGAGGCCCATGATTTATATCCTAAACCGAGGCACATGGAAAGGGGAACTGGGGACTCAAGGGAGATGGGAGGAGGTCACCACATGGCAAGAAGAAATGACTGATCATTACTCTAAAAGTAGAAATAAATAACTTCCTTTTCTGTATTCTTTTAGAGAATAGGTATGAAAGACCATTTCTGGATTAGGAGAAGGGTGGAGGCTCAGAGAATGGCAGATGGTTTCTTTGATTAAGGGAAGGGCTGAAGATTTAGAAGAATTGGAGCTTTTTCCTACACTGTCCTTGACTCTTTTTTTTTTTTTTTTTTCCCCACTTTGGGTTCCCCATTCCTCATATATATGTCAACATACCCTGCCCTCCACCAAATCACCGAGTGTCAAGTGTCGAGTGTGGAGTGTCCTCAACTCTTGTCCTTGACTCTTCATGCTAGAATGGGGCATGTTCAAGAGACCAATTTTAGGGATTTGGAGTATTTTGCTGTTTTGGCTGGTAGTTTTTATGTCTGAGTATTTTGAATATATCATTCCACTCTCTCCTGGATATAGAGTCCCTGCTGAGAAATGTGATAAAAGCCTGATGGGAATACCTTTATATGTTATACTTTTCCTTGGTCATCTTTAATGTTCTTTCTTTGTCTTGTACTTTTGATAGCTTCTCTATTAATTTTAGCATACTTTACATTTAGATATCTAGATGTTCTACTAGCTTCATTAACTTGCATATATATTTCCTTCACCAGGCTTGGAAAATTTTCAGCTACAATTTCTTTGAATAAGCTCTCTGTTTTTTTCTCCTTTCTTTTTTACTTCCTTGGAATCCTCTCCTCAGAATAGCTACCTCAACACTTCCCACCTTGCTTCAGTTTGTCATGCTCAAATGTCTTGTCTCAGCAAGTCCTTCCCTGTCAAATTGTAGTTCCTCAGAACTTATTCATCTTATAAATTTATACCTTTGACCAGCTTCTCCCGCTTTCCCACACCCCAAGCCCCGGCAACCGCCATTGTATCCTGTTTGTAGGAGTGCAACTTTTTTTATCTTCCAAATAAAAGTGAGCTTTTTTAACATTAATATTTATTGCTTTATATGAATACTGTGCTGAAAGCCCAAACATTCAGTCTATACCCAGAAACTATGCAATTATATACTGTTTCACAAAGGCAGTGAACATATTACATTCTACAAAATCAACTTCCACAGCCTCTTCATCTGCGTGTTCATTTTTTATAGAACTCATTGCAGAACCCTCGATTCAGCCGTAGGACAGTCACTGATTTTTGTCCTCATTTTGTGCTAAGTTTGACACTTTACTGTTTGTTTTACATAGAAACCTTTGGTGGATTAAGCGGTCTGGGTGTTCCAAGTTCTTTTATATTAGACCTCTCAGTATAATTTGGTGAATTTCCAGGAAGCATAACACCATTCAATTTAAACTGTTGGAACTGTTTTTCTCTGAAGAAGGATAAACACAGCTAACAGACATTACTGTTTTTTTTTTTTTACTCCTCTGGGAAACTTGTCTGCTTCTGTACCGTTTCTCCTTGGATCTGTTAGCAATTCATATAGTCGCTGAATAGTGAAAGGAATACCATCAACTCCGGTGATAATTTTCAGTATTTCCTTCATGCCATCAAAAGGTATACACTCAACATTAGGGTGGGGAGGATCTCTTGGTTCAGGGGCTGAGGTTCTAAAGTCATCCATCACTTTCTCCAGTTTGAACATGAAATAGCCTTTAAATTGGGACCACTGAATCATTGTTTCTCCAGTCTTGGCTACATGACAAAGAAACTGACCCTGGGAATGGACAAACTACCTTCTCCCCCTCTTCTAAAAATCTTTCAGCGCCTCCTGCAGCCTCTTAATGTCCTTGACTTCACTCAGTCCCCCGCAGCCTTCCTCCACCACGGTCAGGTCCCTGGTGACAGGAATGCACGCCCCACGCCCTCCCACTCCCTGGCACACACTCCAGCATGCAGGAGGCGGGGGCAGGGGAAGGTGCTTCTTGAGCTCCATCCTTGCTGTCAAGAAAGGCAGGGAGACTGTATTTTTAATAAGCACTAATGTGATTGTGCACTCTGGAGCGCTGCCTTTTTTTCGGGAAAGGCGATTAGATTCTTTCCTCCTCTTGCTGAAGAATTGTCTCCACATCTCATCTCTGCTTCCAATCCTGCCATCTTCCTGGGGAATACCAGATTTCATTAGAAAATGTTTGGCGGTCACACCTCACACCAAAGATTAAGTGTTGATTCCATGGGTGCGGTGTGTGCATACCTGTTCCCTCAGTTCCCTGGAAGCTGGTGTCTCTGGAAAGAAGAGTTTTTACAGATTATGACCCAGGTGGTGCTTAAAAGGAAGCGAAGTTAAAGCACAGGGGTGAAACAAAGAGAGGGAAAAAAAGCACTCCCAAAGAGTGTGGGGAGAGATCACAGGGGGCCAGAAATCTGTTTTTAAGATGTATAGACGCTCCCTTCTCCCCCACACCCATCCCAACCCCTACCTCTTGCTAGGTGTTCTGAGGTGGGCCAAGTCTTTTTACTTGCCCACTGGGCTTTTTTCTCCTTTTAGATTGATTGGATGGTTCTGTGACGGCTTCCTTGTGATTGCTTTCCTTTGAGTAGCCCTGCACGTTGGCACGGAGGCTGGGAGGCTTGGCAGTGTGCCTGGACTTTAAACTTCATTGTAGTGGCTTCCTGGCATGTGACATGTTAAGTGGGTTGGTGACACTATGGGGCTGTGCTGATGGCTGGGTTGAAACAGTTACATTGATGTTTTCTTTTCTGACTCTGGATCTCCCTTTCCCCACCCTTCGCTCATTCTTGCCTGCTACCTGTCACTGCCTGACAGGGACGAGAGTCCATGAAGAAGACAGAAAGGAAGCAGACTCATCAAGGGAGATAATTGATCACAGTTAGTTTCTAGAGAGAACAGAGTCCGAGGAGGGAATGATCAAGTGCATCTTGGTTGGTGTCTCAGGTCACGTGAACTCACAGGAGGACAGACTGCAGGGGTGAAGTGTGGATGCCAGGGAGGGGTGAGGCTCCAGTGCAGACGATGCTGTTAGGAAGCTGGCTGTGAGGGGAAAGTGAGGAGGCGGAGGAGGGGGAGGGGGAGGGGGACATTTGCTGTGGGCTTGGCGGGTTATAACACGGCAGAGACCTGAGCTTGTCAACAGTTCATGGGGAGGACTAAGGGGAATAGGAGAGGGCGAAGATCAGTTAGTGTCAGTCACTTTGCCAGACACTTATTTTCAATCTTCACATCAATTTTTCTGAGGATGTTCTCCTTCCCATTTGACAGATGAGAAGTCTGAAAACAACAAATTGAATTTTGCCTTCTTTTTCTAAGAACATTTCTTTTAGAAAACTATGACCATAAGTACTTTCCTTCTCTTTAAAATGTGTATGAATCTTTATGAGAACTCAGCTTCAGGAGCAGGGATGTCTTTCTTAAAGACCCGGGAAGTGTTCTTTGAGAGGGAAACATCAAGAGAGGTAACTGTCCTCAGTTCAGTGGGTAACTTGCCCCAGGTTGCAAATCTGCTTCCTCTTCTGAAGAGGTAAGATGACTTTCTGCTGGACTGAAGCAATTAGCTAACAGGTGGTCACAGCAATTACCAGGGAAAATCCGGATAAAGTGTGTCAGAGATGGTGCTTTCAAGACCTATTGTTGGAGGAATAGTTTTTGTTTATCTTGAAAATATGTAAGTAATGGATTGTGTCTGGTTGGCTATAAAAATTGTGAGATTTCCTCCTGTCTTTACTGTTTTGACGGTCTCTTGCTGGATTGGTTATGACAGGCACGACATTAGGTTTAATGCTTATTGAGCGATAACACTGTTTTCTTTCTTTGCTACCTTTATGTGCAGGTTTTTTGGCTTGGGAAAAGATTTTCTTTTAAATTATATTTCCCCAATAACTGAAACTAAATGGAGGATTCTGTTTTGTTTTGTTTTTTCTTTCTGGTACTCAGCAAGTGCTATAGCAAGTATTGAACATTATTTTCCTTTCTGATTTATACTGAGTAATAAGTGAGTTCATGCAAATTCCGTGCATCTGCTCTGGGTTACCATAGAGGTTCCTCTGTTTTCCCTGAGGCCTAAAATATGCGGAAAGACAGACCACCTGCCTCCTGGTGGTCATGACAGGACTTGCAGACACTGCTGTCCAGTGATCATTTCATTGCCTTCAGAATTTTCATCACTAAAAAAGGAATAGTTTGGAAAATGATTTTGGAAAATTCTATTTTCCCCTCCCTAAAATAAAAAGCTTTTTATTATTCACTGTGATTTTTAATAGCACTACCTTCTCCTTTGCTGTCAGTATAGTCTCTGACCTTTGCACAAAGTGTAAATCCTATCCTCATCCCTAGTCTTCAGGCAGAGCTGGCATTTTCTCAGAAGAAAAGTCCGCCGACCTTGAAATGTTGGGGAGTCAGTGCCTTCTTGTTGCTGGACTCTTCTCCTACCAGATGTGGCAATGAGAGTGCTGCACAAAGCAGTGTGCGTGTATGTGCGTGTGCATGGACGTGGGCGTGTGCCCAGGTGTGCTGAGATCCTCTGAAATCTCAGCATCTGGGCCCCACCTTTTTCAGGCAACAGGAAAGGTGCAGCTGGGACGGTGACCTGATTGTGTCCCAACTGCTCTCCGTTCCACAAGGCTGGGCAGTCACTGGCTCAGAGTTTTCTCCAACAGGTGCCCAGACACAGTGAGTATGTTGGGTGACTGCATGTGGGGCCAGTGAAGGACAGAGGCTGTCGATAAGCCCTCAGCTCCTGAGGGCTTGCAAGGCAGTTTTGTGTGTGAAAGTGCTGCATCTTATGGGCTTCACCGTGGGGCCTGGGAACCTGATGAGAGTGATAAGAAGGATTAGAGAAAACCCAGCACTTTGTCCAGTGAGAAGGACACCTCCATACTGGACACTCCTTTGTGTCCCTTGCTCATCAGAGGCTGTCACAGGATCTGCCCACAGCAACACTTCACTCAACTGGCCTTGGTGGTGCCTGTGGGTGGTGGGATGTATGTGGGTGCCCAGGATATCTGAGAAATGTTGCTTCTCCTTTCTGGACAGGAAGAGAAGCCAAAGTTGCTGGGTGCTGGTCTTTCCCCTCTCACTTGTCTTTTCAAGAGAAGTAGACTTTGCCTCTCCACCCACCATCCTCACCTGCTTAGTCCAGTCAGTCTTAGCCCAGCTGTTTTCTCCCATAGGTCCTCCCGGAGTCCTGCCATATGGGCTCTTCTCTCTTGAGACCGCTTCCCAGATTAGTCCCTGCAGGGAAACCATGCTGAGACTTTTACAGCTCTTTCTCAAGTAACTTTTAAATTAAATAGGTATGTATTTTTGGTTGAGATATAATTAAAATGCATAATAATAGTTTTAGGTGTACAGTATATTTGATACATGCCCATATGTATATGAATTATTTTTAACTATGTTGCTGACTGTAGTCATTATTCTGCATATTATACCCTCGTACTTAATGATTTTATAATTAGAAGTTTGTATTCTTTGACACCTTTACTGTTTCCACCCACCTACTCCTGCCCCCCCCCCTAAACACCTACCTGCTGTTTTTAGGAGATGTTTTCTTTTAGAATCTTTTTAGAAAAATTCTTTTGTTTACATTCTTTTTGA
>RJWH01008499.1:0-29929 GCA_004363575.1 Solenodon paradoxus
TTTAAAAGAAGTTATGCATACCAATAGAAGCAGATAATTTAACCCCAAACTTTACCAGAAATTTTACAGAGGAATACTGATACTTGATAAATATTAAGTAAGTATTAGAAAATATAATTTAATTGACTAGTGATTGAATAAACACAAATTAAAGAAACATCAAATCCATCTTACAAAATTAAACAAAATGGAAAACCCTTACTCTAGGAGGTCAGAAAATAAAATATCAGAGTCATATCAACAACAATAGTCATTGCAAGCAAATGAGACCACTGAAATATTCATCAGTGAACTAAAAAACAAATGTTGAGGGGCAGATGACTTCACTAGTGAATTCTACCAAACCACAATGAAGCTTTAATGGTAATTCTCAAACACATCCAAAAAACTGAAGAGTGAATACTTAGAAACCTGTTTTACGAGTCCAGCAATACTCTAGAAACTGAAAGCAGACAAGCACATAAAAAATAGAGACTAGAATGTTTTCACATAACAAAATATTACACTTGGCAGGATGTCTTCACCAAAAGATCTGCCCTCCCTTCAATGTTCAGCTCACTGTGATATATATCCATTGCTTTCTTAAAACAGACTATACAGTCAGGCCCTGCCACCCCTGCTCAGTGCTGCTCTGCCTGTGGAGAAGCCATGTTCACTGGTGCATGTGCTAGTAAACCTTTTCTGTCCTACATCACTCTGAGACCTTTGGTTTCACCTGTGATGCTAATTTCTATAATGATTGGAGCCACGAACCGTCCTGTGGGGAGGGATCTGCTCATCAGAATACAAGCTCCAATGTCATCATTTCTGATAATTACAAAGGGACCATAAAGACCCTCTTAGACACCCTTACCCAGACCAATCAGTTAGCTTTGGTAGGACTTCCCAGATACCTATTAATCCATCTGCTCCATATTTGGGAGAAATCCATGTAAAAACGTATATTGACTTGCTTAACATGTGTTTGGACAGATATTTTATGGCACCTGCAGACTTACTTGTGTTACTTAGGAGCCATGTAAGTGACTCAACTGAACTCTAAAGGATTCCAACAGTTAATTTAGGATCAATTACTTTTAAGGCCCATGAGCATGGTCTCCCTCCCTGGGAAGTACTAACATTGGGAATCCGATGGCTCACTGTTCAGGGGGCGCTGTGTGCACTGCAACTCATGCAGCAGCCTCCGAATGACACCCCTTTGGTGTCAGTAGCCTCCCTCTCCTCCCATTCCATGATGACTGCAAGTCTCTCCAGAGGTGGGTAAAAGAGTGTGTGTGCTGTGTTAGATTGTGTGTGGGAACCCCTGAAGCTGAACGTAACAGGGAGCTAAATTCTGAGATGTCATCCTCAAACCAGGTGAGAGGAAATTACAGAAACAGATGATGACCCCGAGGAGGAAACAGGGTTCTATGAGGGATGGAGCAATGTCAGACTGTGATAGGGACTAGCTGAAACTCATATCTCTCTGAACTCAGATCCAGGACACTGTCCATCTGCCACTCAGAGTTCAGATCCTTGAGTGGGCTTTGTCTGGACATCTGAGCAGCTGTCGCAGGAGGCATGGGGTTCAGAGGACAGGGCTCCACTAATCACCCCTGCATGAGGCAGAGGGGTTTCAGTTCATTTGGTTCTTAAGTGGCTGGGTTGGCCCTTGGAAGGGGTCAGGACCAAATAGGAAGCAGGCTGTGGACAGGACCATGTTTGGTGAGAAGATGAGTGTGTGGCAAAGATATAACTAGGGAGAAAATAGGATGTTTTTGCTTAGTATCTCACAGGTCATGGTGGATGAGGTGGGGGCCAGATGGAGAACATTTAGTAAGAAAAAATAAATAGGAATGAGAAACAGAACAAATAAAGAATCAGTTATAAAAATGGAGAACCTAAGCTTTCACACACCAATAATTATTTTAAATGTAACTAATCAAAATATGTAAATTAATAGCAGAGTGAGAAAGTAGATGAAAGTCCAGGACATAAGAATATCTACACATAAGAAGTTCAATTCAAATTGTATCAACATAGGAGTGTTGAAAGTGGGACATGATGTACTGGGATCACATAAATAAATGAATCAAGTGTCTCTAGTAACACATGATGTAGATTTAGATCAAAGAAAATTACTAGTGACAAGAGCAACAATGCAGGATGAACCCACCAACAGACAGTAATTATAACTGTCACTCAATATACATGGATTTAAAACTGAGTATGTCAGAGGAGAAAGACATGAAACAAAATGTGTACTTAGAGAATTCAATACCCCCTCCATAGTTCCCTCAGTGACTGATATCTTCGAAAGCCAGACAGCCATGAGAAGAGAAGGATATCAACAACCTTATCCAGCTGACATTTTAGAACATACTGTTAACTCTGACAGGATGATCAACCCAATCCCAGCAGAGCACACATCCTAGTCAACACGCATGGACAGTCACCAATATCTATAATCTCTGTATAATGACAAAGCTTGAAAACATTTAAAATAACTGAATTCTTAAAGTTCATTACATCATAAAATATTTTGATTGAAAATCTTCAAAACAATTAGAAATTCAACATCTTTATAAACAATTCAGTCTTCACATTCAATTCCCAAAATAAAAAGAATTGCAACTGAATAAAAATAAAAAAAATCAAAACATGCTACATGCATCTAAAGTAATGAAAAGAAGACAATTCTTACCAAAAATGTTACTTAGGAAAGTGGATAATCAAGGAAGTGCCAACCTCTGGAAATTAGAAAAAGAAATAGTGATATAAAACCACAGCAAACGGAAGGTAAGACAAATAAAAAACAAAACAACTTTGAAAACAAATACCATAGAGATAGTAAAACAAACAGAAAATATTAGCAAAGAAGTAAAATACTTACCATATTGAGAAACAGCATATTTATACAGGATAAACTATTGTATAAGCTCATTTTATACCCAGTTTTTCACCCAGTATAGTAAGGTTACAACCGTTATGCAATTCTTACAAAATCAAAATATCGGTTCTTAAATTAGCATGCAGAAATTTTCTAGGAGAAATAATCAATTTTTAGACAAGTAACTGAGAACACGATCCAAAGTTTGATACAAGACCATCTCTAATGCTTGTTAAGCAAAAAATCCAACAAAAAACATATATAAAGGGGAATATAGAACCCAGAAACAATTCTGTGTGGTCAGGGCTGACAGGTAATAGTCAACGTTTTCTATAACTGTAAAATGAATTAGTAAGTTTATTGTAAATATCGTATATATTTAAATAAATGGACTACTCTTTCAGAAGGAAATGCATAGCACTTAAATTGAGGTGGGGTGCAGTGGTCTACCCAGGTATGTTCCTGGACCTCTCCACATGAGGACGTCCACCCTCAGGGACTGAACAGCAGCCTCCACTCCAAGTACGGCCCAGAGTACAAGACAAAGCTGCAAAACCAGAGGCTCAGAAGCTGCTGGGCCCCAAAAGGAGGAGGGAAGCACAGAAGAAACTCCCTGAGCTAGAGAAGGCTGTCAGTCCACAGCCCAGACTCTGGGGAGATGATTCCAGCAGATTCCTGGCCAGGAGTACACTGTAGCCAGGGAAAAGGAGGCCCGAGTCCTCAGGGGTCCCTGCAGACAGTGAGGTCATGGAGCCCCACTCTGGGCCCTGGACGTTTTGAGGAAGCTGCTGCACAAGAAGAAGCCAGGCCAAGGCCAGGACCAAGGTGCTGTCCAACCACTGTGGAGAAGAGATGGAGGAAGCAGGAGCAAGGACAGGGGAAGGGGAAGGTGGACCAGAGAGCAGAGGCTGGAGGAGCGGGTATTCCAGGTGCCCAACACTAAGTGCTGTGAGGCCCCAAATCACTGTGTCCTCAGCTCAGCGAGGGCCCAGGCCAGGAACAACGAGAGAGGGCACCTTTTTGGTGGCCAGAGAAGTAGCAGGGGGTGCAGAACCCTCTCCCACCTCTGAAGACACAGGATTTTCCCCCAAACCAGTGGGATAACAGGTGTCCTGGAACCTCCCCCAGGACCTAGGGGTGGGGCGCCATTCTGACCTGGCTTGCAGGACTCTGGTGGCTTACTGGTGGTGGGGTCGATCCCGGATCTCTCACGTTGTTGTCACATTAGAAAATGGCCCAACTTAGTCCCCGACCTCTTCCCAGTCTGGGCAGCAGCAGAACTACACTTCCTGTTCCTGAAGGCAGCCAAGCTCCGGGCTCCAGGATGCTGTGGGGGCTGCCAGAGTTGGAGCCGGGATCCAGGAGGAGCCTGGGAGAGGGTCCCAGCACCACTCCCAACACCTCTCAGTCAACCCAGGAGACAGGTCCCCTGGTCACAGGTTGGTGACCAGGAGGAGAGGACCCACAGGGAAGTCTTATCCGCAGAGGTGTCTGCTCAGGAGCCGCTCAGAGCAATTTGGCCGCTGTCTCCAGTCAGGTGCTCCCAAGGCCCTTTACGTGGTTGTGTGTTACCCACAGTGTGACGTGCCTGTGGGGGCACGACATGACGTGTGTGCAGGAGGGAGGCTCACAGCGTGAAGTGTGCACTGGGTCATTGCGTGATGTGCATGCGGCGCCACGACATGACGTGATGCTTGTACCTCTGCATGACTTGCGTGAGGGGCACAGCCTTAGGTGAGTGCAGAGGGATCACAGCATGAGGTGTGTGTGTGGTCTTGGTGTGACGTGAGTGTGGAGGGCGCGGTGTGACTTATGTGCAGTGGGGCAGAGCATGACGTGTGGGGGGGGGCTGTGGCATGAGGTGCGTGTGGGGCCGCGGTGTGAAGTGTATCAGCGGCAAGGCGTGATGTGAATGCAGGGGTGTTACAGGGTGACATGAGTTCTTGAGCCTCCGCATTTCGTGAGGTCCTCATGGGGTGACTTGCATGTTGGCGCCTCAGCATAATGTGCGTGTGGGGGCTTTATTGTGACTTGGGAGCCAGGGTGCAGTGTTATGTGCATTGGGGGGGTCACAGCGTGATGTGCTTGCATGTACCTCCGTGTGACATGCATACATGCTCCTCGCGTGATGTGCAGGGATCACAGAGTGAGGTATGCACAAAACTGCAGTATGATGGGCATGTGGGGACATGGCGTTACTGTCGTGTAGGGCAAGGCTTGACATGCGTGTGGGGGTGTGGCATGAGGTGTGCCAGAGGCAGAGGTGTTAAGGTGTGTGGGGGGGCGCTGCGTGATATGCTTGCTGGAGTCACAGTTCAATGTGACTGCATGATCCTCCGGCTAATGTGCTTGTGCCACGAAGTGACATTTGTGAGGGGTTGCAGAGAGTAGAGCGTGCTGAGGCAACCAAGTGATGTAAGTACAGGGCTTACACCTGGCTGCTTTGCATTAAAAGCTGAACTGGGTTCACCCTGGCCGGTATGACGTGAGATCGCCTACAGTGTGACCAGCGTAGACCCCAAAGTAAGATGCTCCGCACTCCAAGTGGCTGCATGAGGTGTGCAGAGCCCCAAACCTGAAATGAGTCAGCACTTTCCTTCTGAAAGCCTGAGTCAGGCCACCTCAAATTGTGTGATGCTGTTTGCACAAAAATAGTGTTTTTGTCCCTGCATCTGATGTGTGTTTGGGGAATGGAATGCTCAGCTTGCCAGGCACCAGCCTCCTCCTCCAGCACCAAGGCTGAACGCCTGGAGCCAGGGATACACCTGCAGTACAAAGTGCTTCGTCTGCATGGGCACAGGCACTGGGGACAGTCTTGTGGGGCTGCTCTGTCATCCTGCCCCTGCCTCTTGCAGGCCTTCAGTATCCCCCTTGCCTGGAGCTTGCTTTCATCAAGGCCTGTAAATTGTGTAGCTGCCACTGCCCTGACTGTGTGACATGGGACTAAGACAGCCATGTCTTCGAATGGAACCAGATCCTGTATGAGATGTCTGGGATAAATTGCTACCAGAGGTAAGCAACCAGCGGTCCTGTGGATTGGACCAAAGTGAGCACCCCATGTCTAGGTCCTCAGGAGAGGTTCCAGGACACCAGGAGTCTCAAGATTCTGGGTGAAGATACTGAGTCTTCAGAACCATGCAATGTTCCAGTGACCCCATACTAGTGTCTGGTGGGGCATTCACATGCCCCTCTTCTGGTCTCCAGGCCTGGAGCATGAAGCCCTGGGCTTGACCTTAGACTACATAGTTGACAGGACACTCTGATATGGGTCCCTCCTGTACCTGCTCTTGGACCCCTGGAATTCCACTGCTGCTTTCTCTTTACTCCCTTCTCCTTGTCCCCTGCTCTTGCTCCTGATTGCATTCATCTCTTCTCCACAGTGTAAAGACAAAAAAATCTGAAGAGTTACTAACAAGGGCTCTGATGGAATAAACCCAAGCCCTAGCCTGAAGGTGACAGACACTGGGCCCTGAGGTGGAAAATGGTGTCTGGGGCCCCAATTGAGGAGGCTGTCCTTAACCTCAAACCCATAAGGTTATTACAAAGGCAAAACTGATTTATCTGGGATCACAGAATTAGAATTTGGGGTACATAGATTCAGCTAGAAATTCCAAAATAGGCCCTCCTCCAGGGACAAAGTCAGGCACTTTTATAGGAAGAAAAAAGGAAAATCAGTGGTTAAAGAAGAAGTGAGTCAGTGTTCCCTGGTGTCTGAGACACTAAGCCCGTGAATGATGCGTAAACCATATAAAACTCAATGACCTGGGTTGGAGACCCAGGCTGGGCAAACAACCAAAACAAAAAAAAGTATTTTCCTCCCTCTGGGCATCCATGCTGGTTCCTCCTGGATGTTCTCTGTCCTGGTTACTCCACTTGGAAGCTTCTACCTCTCAGGGCTTCTGGGAGACCACCCCCTGGCCTGTAGCCTGGTCACGGTGGGGACCTAGCTTGGCTCTCCTGGATTCAGCAGCTCTGTGTCTCTAGACAGTCTCAGGCAGGCAGCTTTCTGGTAGGATTGCCAATGAGGAGATCAAAGAGTGCTGCAGCTTCACTTGGGGAAAATAAAATGTGCTCACTGAAGCATTTTTAGGTCTGAACTCAAATTAATCCCACAAGAATGCACAGCACCTTGGATTAGCTCTGTTGGCAGGCTAATTCTGAGACAGGTTCCTAGATATCATCTGACAAGGGCCTCTTCCCTCCATGGGGTGCTATTGGCATTCTGATTCACTAGGCACAGGAGTTGTCTGCAAATTAAACAGAGTGACAGATTTATGGCCTGGTTTGCATGGCTGGTTGCCCAGATGCATTCAACTAGTTCCCCTTAGCTCTCTGGGTTGTGAGTGTTGAGCTCAGCCTCCCTGAGAGTCTCAGTCCATTCCCTAGAAAGGCATCCTGAGGGAGAGAGGCCCTGTGCCATGGGTGCCACACTTCTGGAGGTAGCACCTGTTTCTGTATCCAGCCCTCTCCTGAAACCACAGCTTGGGAAATATCAACTTTAATTTTTACAAAATGGGACCCATATATTTTCTGCTATCATTAAGAAAGGGAATTCTCTTGGGTATGCATGAGGATAAGGACCATTACCTGAATCCCCAGGGGAGACAAGTAAAGGTGGAATGGGGTGAGGTGGAGGTGGGTGGGAGGTCCACAGTCCTACAGATCTCTGATACACTGGATCTCAAGTGCGGGAACCCCCACTTCCATGCCTCAGTGACCCTATGAGGATTGTACTGGATTGCACAATGTACGGAGTCCTCCTTAACTCTGTGAAATGTGTTTCCTTTTCTCTTTCCTCCTTCCCTGGAGCTTCTTGTCACTCTGTCCCTGACCTTAGATTAAAGCCTGCTTCCAGGTGGAAGCTCAGGGTGTGAAGATGAGCACTACAGGGGGACTGAGCACATTTTCTGCAGAAACATTCTTGAACAGGTACAAACTTCCAAAAGGTTGGCTCAGGCAGTCTTCCCATGTCAACCTCTGACATAGGTCACCCTTTTGGGGGGTTCTTCTGGGAACTCGGGACTGACCAGCATCCCTGTCCCCCTAGTCAATTCCAGGAGACCCCCAGTGTGAGGAACAAAGAAGTCCCCAATATTCCCCATGACCAGAGTCACCCCTGGGTGAGAGCCACGATCCAGAATGGTGAATATACTCTCTATTTCTCAGCCTTTATTGTCTTTAAAGGAAATGTGCAGGCAGGAATGAAGATGACCTGAAGAAGGTACAAAAAGAGTGGAGGAAGAATCACTTTATTGTATTTGGTTCATCTTGGTTGTTCCTTCAAATCCTGGGCCATAAACTCTGGTCCTTGCGATGTGTGTGAACTATGCTCAGCTCAAAGTGGTACATTTAACCACTATCGGGTGCACCTTCTCAGCCCTTTTATTTAGTAGCTTCACTATTGCCACCCCCTCCCCAGATTCTTTTTAGATCAGGTTTCCCCCAATGACACATAAACAGCTCACCTTGAACAACAGGGGTTTAGCTGTGCAGGCCACCTACATGCAGGTGTCTCCAGTACAGGAGGTCCTCACATAAGCAGATTCTGCATTCATACATCAACCAGAGGCTTGTCTGCTGGCTGATCCCACAGATATGTAACCGTGAATAAGCAGGGGCTGCTGACTGCAGGGGACTTGAGCAACCTCAGGGTTGGTATTTTGAGGAGGTTCAACACAATCCAATCAGACACCAAGGCCACTGCAGTTATTGTGGGGGGATGTCAACAAAGACAGACACTTGATTGTGCAGGAGGTGGTACCCAGACCTCCCACCTCATCCCAGGTTCGGTGTATCTGAATATGCCCCTTCTTCATGGGTCTATGAAGTTTAGACACAGGCTGTAGGACTGCAGCCCTGGATGGGCCCCTGAGATGTGACTTACACTCAGTTAATAGGGCCTGAATCTGTGATCCTGAATGGCCCTGGGTGGCCCATAGTACACAGCCCCTCTGTATCCTTGCAGCTTGGGATTTGAAGATGCTCACGGACGGTTCTCAGCTGCTCTGCTGGGGTTCCTCATGGAGCTTCCATCTATGCTGGAAGGCTTTGCAGAGAACCCGAACCAAGCATGACCACAGCTCTTCTCCTCAGTGCGCAACAACAACCCCTCTTGTCTCCTGTGCCCTCTTTCTCCATGATTCCCATTCCCAGGAGTCCTTAGCCCCCAGGGACACTAGTATACTTTTTAGTGTTTCCTTAAACCTGGCCCTTCATGGCTGGCTTTGAATTTCTCTCCCAACCCTTTTCTGTTCTTCCTCCACTAGTCCCTGTGCCCTGGGTTTGCCTCAAAAGTGTCAGGGGTGGGGTCAGCAATACTTCTGTGCAGCCCAGCCTCTCTTGGGGAATGCCACTTGCGCTGCCTCACCCTGTGAGTCTTGGGCACGTGGCAGCACAAGGCACTTTAGGAGGACACTCAGGGTGCTCATCCGATGGCCCCTACTCCTCCCATCACTGCGACTGTACTGCTTGTCCACTGAGAACCAGACCCTGTGATTCAAACCCACACATCAGGCTCCCTCCCTGAACCACCCCAGCCCTGCCAATATAATGTTGTGCACCCTGGGGTGCCATGCTGTGCACAGTGGAGAGTATGAAGCATCCCTGGAGACACCCAACAAAACTGGGAATACCCCAGAGTGATGACCACAGATGTCCCGAGAAAACACGAAAAACCCCTGGAGGAGGGTCAGTCTGGTGAGACGCCATCTCCTAGATGGGCTCCATGTCCCCTGGGTGCTGCGCCACCTTGGGTCCCCAGGAGAAACAGGGAATTTGAGTATAACATGGAGCCTGCAGGGACAGGCACAGGACAAAGTTTTATTAAGAGGGGGACCATGTTCACTATCCTTTCGAGATATTCAGTAGATCCCCTGGGGGTGTAGGAGATGCAGATCCTTTGGGGACCAGGGCACATGTGGACCCCACAGAAATATCTCTCGATATCCAAAATCAGTTAGAGGAGGCTAGTGGGAAATCTAGAAAGGTTTGGAATGCCCAGTGGTGGGGATGGGATTGTAAAGTGGTTTTCTATCAGAATCGCTATTTGTAAAGACTATGGACTAGCTGCAGGCACAGAATAATGAAACAAGAATGATGTGAAAAAGAGTGTGTGTCGTGCATCCCTGAAAAAGTTCAGTGTTACTATCCATGACCAAGTATTTGTAGTGATCATTTCATAACATGCAGGCTTCTCACATGTGTATGTGATGAGAACCTCTAACCTGCTCCAGCCGGCTGGGCCAGTTGATGAAATACTGTACAGACAGACATTTTCATATGGAACATTTCCCAGAACATGTCCCTGGAAAAAGCCAGGCATGACTAGAGACTCTAGGGTGTAATTTATCTAAAAAGATGGGGAAAATAGTGTGTTGGTTGCAGGGGGACTCAGTTTTTTTGCCAAATCCCTTCTGTTTCTTCAGAGCCCTGTGCCCTGTGAGGGTGACTGTCCCCAGAGTCCATTCTGAACTCCATGTCTGGGTTCTTCCAGAAGAGGGCATCCCCATTGTCTCTGGAATGGAGTCCCCCCTAAACCACATAGAGACCTAAGTCCCTTGTATCAGGCATAGTGGAACTCAAATCTCAGACATGAAATATTGGGCCTTAGGGAAGATGTTGGCATGTGTCTTCTTGGAGGAGCAACCTCCCAGAGCTTGAGATGCCTGCAGGGACCCTGGAAGCAGTTTAAGGAGGACTTGTCTGAGATTCAGCTGAATAGGTTCCTGGCCCCAACTCCACCCTGAGTGAGCAGGGCCTCTACTCACCAGCAAACAGTTCTCAGATACCTGCAGGAATCTGAGACTCAGCTCAGATCCAACTCTCAGAATCAGTGGGATAAGGGTTCTGTCCCCCTAGTCCACCCACACAACAGACACCAACCATGAGTCCAGGCCCTCTCCTGTGCTGTGACTGACCAGTCACAGGTCACAGGTCAAAGGTTCTGGGATCCTCCTCAGGGTCCTTCATTTGCTGGAACAAATTGCATAGCCCAGAAAACCCTTTCACTCACAAGTTACAGTTTCGTACAAAGGACATCACTCAGTTGGCTGGGGGAGGTGCACAGAGGGAGGTGAGGGGAAGGACGTGGCTGCCATCCCCATGCAGCTTGATTCCAAGTTTATGAGTCTCTGTCCCTTCATGTGTGATATCCTGAACCCCTTGAAACTTGGGACACCTGGATGAGGGTCTAATCAATGTGTCCAGTCTCAGATTGGGGGTTATACCTGAGCCTATACCAATTGAGTCACTAGGCTGGTCATCCTTGAAGTTAAGATGACACCATACCCCACCTGAGCTCCATGAGCCGTGACAATTGCCAAGGATTTGGTCACTGTAAGCTGCACATGTTGATTCTCGGCAGGGCTGACACTCAGAATCCTCACTCGGCTCTCATGAGCTGAAATCGGTAACTGGCTTCATCTGGAAGCTCTGGATCCTTAACTCCAGCCTCTTCCTCAGGGGTCGGTGTTCTCCCTCTGTTCTCAGAGCCACTGGTCACACCTCCTTCTGAGCACAGCGGAAGCCTTTCTGCTTTAAGGATTTGGGATTGATTTGTATCCACCAAGATCCTCTCCCACCACAGGATCCTCATCTGAATCTCCCGAACAAATTGTCTGCTGCTGTGTAAGGGACCCTGAATACAGTGTTCACACCCTTGGAGACATCTTCAAGTAGTGATGCCTTTGGGGCACCAACTGCCTCAGTTTATTTGATGTTCTGCCCCATCCTGGTTCCCAATTTAAAATGCCCACCTCCCCCCACCTGAGTGTCTTTCTCATTATGAAGTCCTCCTGCTCTGACTCCAGTTCATAAAGCGGTGCCTGACCCTCCAGCCCATCTCATACTTCTGTTCCCCTCAATGGTTTGTTGTTTGAGGTTTTGCTTTTTAAGAAGTCAAAAACAAAACACTACAAATCACATGTTAAGCATACAAACAGATACCTCAGATACTTGCAAAGTAAACAAATCTAGCCTCAGTCTCCTTCTCTTGGGGAGGATGTGGTAGCCCTCCTCACAGGAGGCTGTGACGTGTGTCTGAGCTGCTTCTGACATCCGTCCTCCAGGACCTGGGTGTCAGGTCTCAGGCAAAACAGGTTTCGCAACCCTTGGAGAGGTGAAGGCAGAGGTGTGGACTTTCCAGAGCCCATGTAATCTGTAGAAGGGACTCTCTGTGCCAGAGAAGCGCTGGGTCTCCCCTCTGACACTGACTTGTCTGGCCCACAGAGGAGAAGGAGGGGGAAGGTTTTGCCACCCAAAGCCAGAAAAGGCCAGAATAAGAGACTGGACCCTGCACACCCACCACCCGTTCCTGCCCCACTTGCCACCACCCAAGTCCCACGTTCTCTAGGAAAGTGACCCTGCTGCCCCTGCTATAGGTTCCAGGAACAATGTCTGAGCTTTGGAAGAGCACCCTCCAGCAAGTCAGTTCTGTGCCTGCTGAAGCCCTGGGGAGGAGCAGGAGGTGCAGAGACTTCCCACCTTTCCCATGTTGTACGTGGTACCATGACCAGCATATCCATGTGTGACAAGGGTCCCAAGTGCTTCAATGTAGTGCTGCATCCATTAGTACTGAGGCTCCCTGGGACCATCCTGGAGTCCCCACAGAGCTGATGGGCACTGGGGAGCAGGAAGGTAGGTACCAGCAGAAGGACTAAGGTTGGGTCTGCTTGAAGCCTCCACCCTAGGCTCCCATCACAGAGAATGTGATGGGTTATAAACAGAGTTGTCATATTTTGCTACTCATGGATCTGTACTGAGCCCACCACACACCATCTACATCTGTGTTTTAGGCCCCATTGAGCTCCAGATTGAAGATGGGGATCAAGAAGAGCCGGTGCCACCCTCTGGGACAGCCACCCACCAGGTCCCCTTGATCACTTGTAAATCAGGAAGCCCCAGGTGACCTGGGGGAGCATGGAGTGTCTCTGTGTCCTCAGGACTTATTTCTTCTCCACCACTGCCCAGAGATCATCCTGCCCCTGTCCTTCCTCACCCAAGGCCACCATGGCAGGATCAGTCCAGGTCATCATCCCTATAGCAGGGCTCCAATACAAGACTCTGGATGTGCTAAGCCCTGTGTTTCCTGTCATGTTTCCCTCGGCTCCGTGGCTCTGCTTTCCTCTGTGTCCCTTACTCACAGTGCACTTTCTCCTTGGACACAAGACCCAATGTTGCTGGAGCTCCAGCTACTCTGGTTCAAAACTTTCACCACCAGTGTTTCTGACATGGATGCTAGTGGCCTCTATGTGACTTGCACTTGGAGATTCATTCTCAGTGTTCCTGTTCTGAAATCCCATGGACTGAGGCAGATGCCAGGGTGCTGAGGCTGAGTTCCCACTGTCATTTGTGGCCTTTGACACTGCGACTCTGGCTGCCACCTCTGTACCTCATCTCCTGATATTTAAGCCTAGGTGTCTCCTTTCTGCAGCACTGGCATCCACACTGGGAGGGGTTCCTGCCTCATCATTTTGTGATCTTGGGATCCTTAAAAGCCTGGAGCAGAACAGGGCTTCCAAAATGTTTCTAGTGTAGCCAAACAGGTGAGTGAGAGAGGAGTGCCCTGGTTGGCTGTGCCTGGGCCCTCAAGGCCAGTGTGAGCTGCACAGCCACAGGCAGCAGCATGAGGCCTGGTAAATGGATTCAGGGTGAGGCTCACTCTGCAGCGCTCACATCTCCAGGTTCCTGTCAGTTTAGGAGCCTGGCTCTGTGCCCAGCATACAGGACAGAAGCCGGTGTGCCCAGCTCCGGGATGGGACCTGACCAGTGACCAGGCTGCTAGTGCAATGGGAGAAACTTTCTGCCATGGGGCCCTGGAGGGTGGGGACAGAGGCTACAGGGCACCAAGCCATGGGGATGACAGTGGGGCTGCTGTTTGATCCTCAGGAGACCTGTGTCAGGGCCACAGAAATCCTGCTGAGCTGATTTTTGAACTTCCATTTCAACCTTCAGTTTAAGATGCTCTTCAATGTGAAAGCTCAAGATGGCTCCTACCCTTCTGAATCTAACTTGAGGGTGAGGAGGCTTCTAGAAGAAGCTCAAGGCAAGGCACCTTCTGCCCAGAATGGCAGGTATCTCTGGGAAGATGAGACACTGCTGGGTGACTCTATGATTCCAGGATGAGTTCTTGGACTTAATTCCGGAAAGCCGTGGTGTCAAGTCATTCCAGAAAGTGACCCCAGCACTCCCTAGTTCCATGATGTGTGGAGCCCTGGGACCCAGCACCAGGGTCTCCCTCACCCAGGACCTGGTAACCATGGTAACATGGGGATGACACAGCCTGTCCTGGCTGCCTTCCTGAATAGCAGCAACATTTTCCTTGTCTCAATGAAATGGGGAGACTCAGCCTCCAGTCCACTTATTTCTCCCTACTGTCTCCTGACCTCGGCCAGACACACAGCAACAGTGAAGGGTTTGCTTTATCTGTCCTCCTGTGGTGTGTTCTCAGAGCTGAGGGTACTCTTCCCGGGTCCTGCACCCCAGTGATGCTCTAAAAGCCTCTCCCTTCTCTAGGGAGGGGTGTTTGAGTGATCCTGAGGCCTTGCGGTCCCTACTTCCCCACCAGTGGAAGAACAGGGCCACTGACTTCCAGGCCGAGAGGAAGTTCAATGGAGATGCTGCCCTAACTCAGCCTTCTGCACCATCTCACCCTTTTCCACCCTGACAACCAGGTGAGGTGCCTGGACACTGACCATGATGCCACATTGCATCCAGGGAGTGTAAGATCACTATCCTCAGATCCCTCAGGTTTTGTGGACATAGGGACTGACCATTAGTTATCATTTTAGGTTCACAGAACTGAATGCAGCCATGTGTGGGGAGGGATCCTGGTTTTTTATTTTATCAGAAAATGAATTTCAGTTTGAACCCAGGAGGTAGTTGGTGGAAAGGTCTGGAATAGGGAGAAGGTGGGGTGGAGGTTGTCCTTGTGGGCTGTATAAGCAGTGTGGACAGGACTGGAGGCTCAACTGGTGTTGGGGTGTGGTCCAGCTCAAGTTCCTGCAGCAGCTTAAACAATTTCTCCTGGAAGGCAAAAAGATATTGGTTGTTTCAACATCACATTACTTTTGTTTTGTTTTCCTTCTCTATTGTCTTAATGTATCTGATGCCTCAAGTGGACACTTTGGAATGTGGCTGATCTGTGAGTCTATATGAAAATGATTGTTTGCAGATTGCAGATAATATCTCTAAATGTATACATTGTCAGAACTATCCTTTGTTGCTTAACAGTACAGCCTGACTTAGAGACTCTTTTCATATATTTTAAGAGGATATTGTAAGTATTTAGACCTGCCTGTTACTATATTTTAATTTAATGTACTTGAGTGAACATCTATGGATGATCTATGGGATGTTTGTAAATGTTTAGAATGGCGAACACCTGACAACTGCCCCAGACACTCTGCAAGATCATTCTTCATGTACACAATCTTATCTTTATACCAACTTCTCACACCAGTAACCCATTTCACAGACAACAAAGCTGAGGAACTGAGTAAGCTGCACACACAGGGAATTAGGGGCTGTAACAACAGGAACAAATCAGAGAACAGTCTAGTGTGAGCCATGTTAGGGAGATGCACGCCCACAGGCAGGGATTGTGACTAGAGCCTGCAGGGGTGTGGTGAGAGGGCCCAGATGGGGCTGCTGATCAACCTGGAATTTTTCCTGGAGTCCTACTCATGCTGAAGGCTGAGACGCTACTCCCCTGAGGAAGTGCCTGTCTTCATTGCGTGACTCTCAGCACACAGAAAACCCAGTGAGACCAAGTTTCCCAAACACTAAATTAAGTTTCCTCACCCTCCAGAGCCTTACACAGATGCAGCACCTTCAGAAATCCAAGGAATAATCCTTATTTCCGACTGTGATCTGTGAGCTGATGACAACAAAGACATCGATGGAGATAATAGCATAGCCCAGTGTCATTTGATCACATAGGCTCTGCATGAACATTCCCTGACTTCACATTCCTGTATAGGCTTCCTCCCTGTAGGGAAAGGTCTTCCAAGATTTGCCAAAGGTACCCAGCAAATGCCACTGGACACCTCCTCAATTCTTGCCTGTCTTCCTCAACCTCAATGCTTTCCCGCTGAGATTCATATCCCTTGTGTTGTCTGAAGCCTGTTTCTGGCAGTTTCCTCAAAGAGAACATAGATCCTTGTCTTTAATGGGAGAATGTAAGACCCTGAATTAAGGCAGGTAGCCTCTTCCCTCACAGAACACAGCATAAGGTTTATGAACAATACACATTCACAGAAATGTAACTCTAACTTTCTATAAATGCCTCATTCCTCTCCAGGAAATTCTTCTGCTCCCAGCTCACTGTGGGGTAATAATACCTTCCTGGTATTTTGGACCTAAGACTTGAGGAATATGACAGTGTCCTGAGCAGGGCAGACCTTGCACTGCCAATCCATCTAGTATTCATCCATCTAGTGGAGTATTCCCCACGGTTTCTCCACGTGCTCAGTATGAAAAGGGATGAATATGCTACACAACTCAGGTTATTCTCTTCTGATACTTACCAAGATCCAGGAAGGACTCACTGGAGGCTGAGCTTAAGGAGGAACCACTTGAAGTGGATGTTGATGGTAAGGAGTATCCAGATGGTATTTATCCAGAGGACTGAAGGATGGGAGAGGTAGAACTCAACCTGGAGGAGGTGGATAAGGACCCAGAGAACTTCAGCATGGTGTCAGAGGCAGTTGCTGCAATGCTCATTACAGGTTCAAAATCCTCAGGGTTGGAGGTAGAGGAAGATGGATGTGGTAGGAATGGTTCTAAAGGGCAACAGGGGGAAGGAGTAGAGGTGCATGGGGTGGATGTGGAGGTTTCCAGGGACCTGAAGCTTGGGGTTAGAGGTAAACAGGTTTCCAGTGACTGAGATTTTGGAGGTGGAGGTGTGCACTGAGGTGTTGGGTAGGGTTCAAATGGCCTTAGGTTTAGAGGTGCATGTGGATGTTTATGATTATTGTAAGGACTGAGAAGCAGGAAGGATGCAGGTGGAAGTTTATTTGAAGAGGGTGGTTTGACTCCCAGAGTCATAGATAATAGATGTGGGGGTGGATGTTGCAGTGGGGTGTGGGGTTCCAGAGACTTGGAGAGTGGAGGTGGAGATGTTGGAGCATTTCCAGGAGACCCAAAGAATGGTGGAGTTGATCATGGGGGTGGTGGTAGGCTCCAAGTCTTGGAGGATAGAGAGTGTGGTGGACTTGGAGGTGGTGGTTAGGTTTCAGGAGGCCTGAGAGATGGAGGTGGAGGTGTATATGGAGGTGGTGGCTAGCATTTGGGAGGCCTGAAGGATGGAGGGGGAGGTGGACATGAAGTTGGTGGGTTGTTTTTGGGAGGCCTGAAGGATGGAGGGGGAGGTGGACATGAAGTTGGTGGGTTGTTTTTGGGAGGCCTGAAGGATGGAGGGGGAGGTGGACATGAAATTGGTGGGTGCTCTTACTGAGGCCTCCAGGATGTAGTCAGTACTGATGGCCTAGAGCCTGTGCATTGTGGTGGCCAAGGATGACCCATAAATCGTGGTCCAGTATGAGAAATGGGAGCCCTGGTATCCACCTTGACCTACAGGATAGAAGAGACATGTGTGAGGACATGATAAGCACCAAGATCATTAAGAACTGATACCCAGTCAAACCAGTGTCAGCACAGGGCCTCACCACCTCACATGTTCAGAGAGCACAGAATCATTGCCAGAATGTTTTGCCTTCCCGCTTGTCCCTGATACATCTCAGAGTCTAACAAATGCCATGGAGATAAACCAATGTCACCACATATCTGCCTGTGTCTGAATTCAGAAGGTCCTGTGCTTAAGGATTATTAGATGTGATGCCAATCTAAGAAAACAGCATTTCTAGACAGTCTCTATGTCCTGGAACTCCCCCAGCCACCTCCACCATGAAGCTTGGTATTTGTATACTATGACGAGCTAGGGAGAATGAAATCCCACATTCACACTTGGAAACAGCGTTTCCCAGAGTAGAGGATCTGCCCACTGACCTCTCACTGCTTTGCACCCCGACTATGGAGTTTTCTCTTTTCTGGAGTTGTGCCCATGGGCACAAAGATCTCTGTAGAGTTTCAAAATATTGAAGTTCTGAGGGGAAATGGGGAAATACTTCCTCAGGAACAGTGCTGTTCATAAAGATTTTAGACTCAGCCATATTCATTTCCTCAATCAGGTAATTCTGGACTTTGTGTATATCATCAGATGACAAATTTGTCCTTTGTAAAGATGAAGTGGGAATTCTAAACAAAAGTGATACAAATGTGCTTTGATTTCAGATGGACAATTTCTGTGATGTATGGTGGTAATATACCAGCTCTGAACAGCGACAGGACTCGTTACAAAGAAATTGTTGGCAATTGTCCCTGCAGGTAATGATCGATAGTCACACTGCACTAATATATGACCAGCATGCATTTTCTGCTAAAATGAAACCTCCTGTAATTTGGAATATTTTTATTAGGCTATGATGTGGCAAAATTTTATAGCACATTCATGAGCCGATATGGCACCATGATGAATTATAAAATTTACTTTATCTAAAACATACAATGTTGATAAACACTTGTAATATATAATTTAGAAGAATGGTTTTCAAACTTCCAAGTAATGGGGATTATTATAACTTTATAATCACATTTGTAGTTATTAATTTTGTTGACATACTCATTGTAAAATATTGAATTCACTCCTCATTCTATGGGTATTTAAAAACGTACCACCGAAGTTCTAGTGTCCTTTGATACCACCGTGTTCCCACTCTCCTTACTGCCCAATAATTTCTGTGGTGGCCATCACTTCTTACCTGTGTTTTTTTGCTGGAATTTAACTGTTTCATTGAACTCTAGTGCACGTATGACTGAAACAAAAATGTATTTCTATCTGTCTGACTTATTTTGCTTCATTAGTTCCTCTCTGGTTCCATACAGATTTTTGCAAAGGGTGCTTTCATTTTTAAGTGACTGTATAGAATTCCATTGAGTAAATATACCACATATTCTTTTTCTGGTCATATGTTAATGGGCATATTTAGGTTGATTCCATGTGCTGGCTATTGTGATCTGTGCTGCTATGAAAATACAGGTGCTGAAAATATTCCTGATTACAAATTTGTGCTATATGGGTATATGACTATCAGATTCATCACAGAGGCAGAAGTTTCCACAGTTGATGCTGACTCCCAAGGAAGAGGGGTAGATTATCCCTCATCCTTGAGGAAGACAGTCCTTGCTCATATGTTTTCAGAACAAATCATCCAACTGTGTAGAGGACGAGGCTCCACTAGTTGCACATCAACAATGAAGTGTTTCCCAACAGAACTCATGACAATCACATTTTCATTGTAGATTAAAAATTAAAATAAGAATAACCTTGGACAGAGGAATTTTAATTAAACCTTCCAATGAATATCACCTTTCTACTCTTCAGCTACTTGTGTATTTTAAAAACCTTTTATTTTACAAAATACCTGTATTTCGTATGTGAACAAACGTGTTAATGAACCGAAGTGATCTTAAATAGAGAAGTGGCATTTAATAAAAAATAATTCTATGGGATAAATCAAAAAGTTTTTCAATTCCACTCATAAAATTAGAGGACTGAAACAAATATTCTAAGTTTTGGGGGATTTATAATTCAAAAGAATAGTAAATAATGAAGGGACCTCCCGAGAGATCCAATCTCTACAATTTTAAATGTTTATCTTGTATAAAATGCATAGTCACTGACAATAAGAATGCTTACTTCAATCAGGACATATCATGTCCCTTCTAAAATCTTGTTCTCTGGACAATGGTGCAGAACAATTGTTGACTGGGTGGAGGGAGGGCTGTACTGAAATTTAGGAATGAGGAATGTGAGTTGGGGGCTGGGAGAATGGGAAAACTGCATGCATGGGGACCTACACATGAGCTTATTTTAGTTTGTCAAATAAAGTCACTGTAATAAAATACTAAAATACTTAGAAAATTAGAAAAGCAAAATCTTATGCATGTATTTTTCTCAAGTAAGTGAAAAAAGCCTCACAATGTTTCAACCAGCTTCTAGACACATCTTTCAAGTTAAGCAGAATGAGGAGATGGGACTTCAGGGAAATGAATTCACAGCAAGGTGAGGAGGCTGAGGTTCATGTCACCAGAAACATATCCAAAGAGCCCTTCTGGCTGGACGCTGAAAATGAACTGCAGCCTAGTGTCTCAAATGCTAGAAAAACTTTTCTCTAGAACGTGCACAGATAGTTTCCAGGGAAACAGATGAATTACCAATGAAAGAAGAATTGTCTGGGTTTTGCAGAATATTTGCGCTGCTGCTTCACGTGCTCCCAACCTCTCCATGGAGGCCTCTCAGTATCTGGATATCTTGGCCTCTGGGTCACTCTCCTGTGTTCCTCAGACAAGGACTGTTGTATCGCTGCGAGCCTTGAAGACTGAGAGTACATGGTTGTGCACAAGAACTACACCAACATGTACTCTACTAGGACAGACACCAAACACCCTGAAAAAACCTAGATCTATGGTACCTGTGCTTCAAGTAGGTGACTTCTCTCCTTTGCTGTACCAACACCCTCTGAATCGCCCCAACCACGATCTGTGGGAGGAACTCACATCCTCATTTGGTCCTGGCAGATGGCTCCATTCCCAGCATGCATGTGGAAGAAATCACTTACTCAGCTGTCCTCAGCCTTCTTTTTAAGAAGAAAAATCTGAAAAAGCCAACACATCACAGTCCCGTTAGGATCCCAGAACTATCCTCACCCAGGGGTCCAGGTCATGAAAGAATCAGTGTGTTGGGTAGGGCAGTGTAACTGGTGTCAGAAGCTGAGTTCTGTTTGCTCCATTTTCTCATGCAGTTGCTGAATTTCTGCCCTGTAAGTTATAATCTTTCATCAGGTAAAACACAATTGAGAGCATATCTTTCTATTTGAACAAACATTGCATCATAACATGGATAGATTTAAGGTGCTATTTAGTATAAATCTTCCTCTGTATATGGTACGTTGACTTCATAGCCAGCAGACCCACTCTGTCCTTCCTCACCAACTTATAATTTAAAACTCTGCGCAAGTTCCCACTGTCTGAACAGCTTCTGTGTATGACCCCTGAATGTGAGTCGCTTTTTACATGATTATAAATATAGAGTAGGCTCGCATCTATTGCTATATCATGTTTCTTATTTGAACAGCTGCTACATTGTGAGTTCATATAATTATGAAACCAAATGTCACAATACTTTCTCCTACAATGAGGAAATTTCATCATAAATTTTTATTATTTTTTTGCACGTATCCCTGTCATATTTTCACGTTCACAACAGGGTTACTCAAATGGAATATTCATGTTTAGTAATGCAATTCACTCCACACAATATAGATTTCATCAGGATAATAATATTTTGTACAACCACCATAAAAATTTATATATATCACATTCCACAGTGTGACTAATATAGGGCATCAGGAAATTTACTGATTGTTAAGTTAACTTTTACAAATATATTTTTCATTAGGGGAAATGTCTTCTAAATATTTTCTAAGGTTTGTTTGTGAATTTGAATACTATAAAAAATTTTTGAATTTAGAGGTTTCCTGAGTGACTGGGTTTAGGAGATAAACTCACTTGTAGTTCTCTATTTTTTCCTCAGCCTTTTTTATTTCCACCTTCATGTGTGATGACTGAGTCTCCCCTTCCAGGAATTCCTCTTCTATCTTTAATAACTCCCTAAAAGGAGAAAAATACAGAGACACATATATATGTACACACCCCTAAATTCCACTACCAAAAATGAAATTCTACCTTTTTTCCAGACAAGAAATCTGAAGACAGGATTCAGATGATCCCTCCCACCCTGCCTGTAAATGAACGGAAAGACACCTACATATTTGAAGTAGTAAAATTGGAGCAATGAAATGCCAAACTCTGGATAGTTGGCAAGTCTTTGGCAACTCTGAGTTTCTCTCCATAGTACTTTATTCCTAATCACTTGTAAATAAATAAAACACAAATATAAAATTAGAGACCAGGTAAAGTATGTGACCTCCTAGGCACCAGTGATTGGGACCATGTAGGCTCAGCTATTTCAATGTGAAAAACCAGGCCTAATCAAGTCATTGTAATGCACTAAATGAGGCAAGTCAAATGAGTTCTTGCCGTGGTGAACTTGTCTCATGAAGTGGTCTGATTCTCATTCTAAGTCCTGAGCCCATGACAATAATTTAGACAATTAAGATTGTATGATTATCTACTGGATGTTCCCACAGTTGAGGAGAGGAACCCCTGTCATCTACTTCAAATCTAGCTATGGAGAATGGAAAATAAATGACAATGAAAAATAGTGGTCTGAATTGTCACACAGTCATGGTGTTAAATCCAGGAAACGATTTCAACTGAAAATCTTAACTTGAGGGTCTTGAGGTGCTTTAAGAGTATTGACTTCATGACAGTCACAGCAGCAACAGGGCAAGTGCTGACGCTGTTTCCAAATGAAACTATTTTGTTCCAGGTTCTGACTCAGAGACTTGTAAGTTGACAATACATTTTCTATGAATCATAAAGAAATTACAAGTTTTATAGGAAATGGGAGCAAAAACGCTAAAGTGGGAAAATTCATGCATTCATTTCTGGTCACCCAAGCTATCAATCTCCAGGTGTTTTCTTGACCAGCTGTAATGGGTGGATGAAATGTACGGAGCTGATGATACAGAGAGGAGGAGCACACTGTTCCCAACCTAAAATATCCCATCCTTAAATGCAAACGAGATGATATTAAAGGAACAAATCCTACCCTAGTCTTGGGAATCAGAAAGATAGAGAGTATTCTCACATGGGGATGAATTCATATGACATAAACCTGTCTTAACATGTTTCTCTAAAGAAGAAATTACATTTAGTTCTCACAGCCAGGTGATGTGTGTTGGAAGATGTCAGATCTCCACGTACTGGTAAAGGCCTATCAAACATTTTGGGGGAATGATCTCACAATCAGAAGTTGCAAATTATAGAAATCAAGGATGAAGAGAGAAGCACAGTGCTACATCTGATGAATACGGAAGAGTATGGTAGTAAATATAAAATGAGCTACGTCTATCTCTTCTTCCACACAGTCACACATATGAGACTATTTCTAACAGTTAATAATACAAGAACATCTTACTCCTCTATTCCTCCTGCTGATTATATGGAGGCCTTTGCTGCTGTTCAGATCGTTTTTTACAATTTTGATTTTACTGATTTTTGCAGTGTTTGAGCATGTTGGGTCCTCATAGTTGTTACCCAGTTTTTTACTTTCTTTAAAGTATAAAACAATTTCCCATTGTAAACCAAAGAACTGGTGATAAAATATTATGAAAGTTATCTTGTATGTGGACATGTACCCAAGAATGTGGCTGGGGTGGGGAAAAGGGAGAGACTTGTGACTACAGAAACTGCCTTTGCATCTTCTCAGTGAAATCGCATTGCTACTATGTGGGGTTTTCTTCCCAGAAGAAACATACTTTCTAGGCCACGTAATTTGGTCCCCAAATATGACTTCTTCAAATCTTGGACTGTTCTACTCACATCTCTATGAAGGATTACCACCCATCCTATCGGGAATCATCCACCTTATAGATATATAACACATGAACAGCACCCCAATAGTGACCAGTGTTCCAGAAAGTGTCTAATGATGTTTAAAGTGACATCTGGTTATTTCATTAAGGTGGATAAAAAGTGAAATTACACTGAATAAATGTATATGCATATTTTCAGGTTACAGGGAATGAAAGGATATGACTAATGTCAAGTTCACATGTTTCAAATATTAACCTGTATCTAAGAAGACTCATGAGAATTGACACCTTCATAATGTATATAAATGTATATAAATGCATACCAAACAGCTAATCCTCATAATTTCTTTTTAATTAAAAAGATTCAAAACTTGAAGCTGTAATGAAATTATAGTTGTTTACTGAGTTCTTTACTAGAGAAAGATTAAAATATTTTTACAGGTTTGCTTACATTTCAAACATTACTTTTTATTCATGCTAATAATGTGGAAAGGAAAGAAAGAGCCGGTGGGTAGAAAACACCTCTGTTTGTATTTCACATGTAACAATAATGTACTATAACAGACCCAAAGCAAGGATGCTGCTTCAGATGTTTATGGACATCAGAGCAATTCCAGATCACAAGCCGTAAGGAGAGGCTTCAAAGGAAACCATAAATATCAGGGGCCAGGATAAAATTTGGTAGGCAGACAAATAAGAATGAGAAATACAGATAAAAATATAATTAAAATGACATATTAAAAGATAAAATAAGTAGGTGTTCATTCAAGAGAGCTAATTCAACAATGGGAATGAATTACTGATTCATGCAATGCCATGAAGGAATATCAGGATCACTGTGTACACAGAAGAGGTATAGACACAACAAGCACATATGGCATGTGTTTATTGACAAGATATCATAGTGAAAGCAAAACTCAGTGATGAGGACTGGGGTTGACTGTAAATGGGATGAGAGCACATTCATGTATGACAGTAATCTTTCTGATGAAATTTCTATTATGACGTGTATTTGTCAAAACTCAGAAAGCATACACCTAATATTTGTATTTTCAAATCTAGTGTTACTAAAAAGTAAAAATATGCAAATATGTACTGAAATCTAGATAGTGACAAATACGTTGAAGCATTTAGGAAAATGTATGCACATGGTTTCAGTGTGAGCTGAAACACATCAAATAGGATGTAACATTTGATAGGTGGATGAGTAGGTGATAAATACAGTTTAGTAACATGTTAGTCAATCATTATTACTGTGTGTTTAAGAATTCCCGTAATATATATCTAGTAATTTGAGTTAAGTAATCTATTTGGCTTTTAGTGTCACTGTATTTATCCCTAACTTAAATAAGCCCACATCATCACTAGTACTGAGATAATCTCATAAAAATAAAAATCAAGCAACTTACCATGATATTTTCGACATTTAATCTAGGGCAGAAAAAGCACAGAATAATAATGTATTTCAAATCAGATTATTCACGAAGGTAGTTGCTAAAACAGTCTTATTGATGTATTTAACATTGATTTCTATCTAGAGTAGTAATTAAAATGACAAAAGTAAAATAACTATACTCCTGGTGCTTTAGATTCAACTTTTAATTTCTGTAGAAGTTTTGAATGCTAACAACATAATACTTTTAACTAGAAAACAGCAACAAAATGTAGCTGGAAAACTATAAAAATTGAGATTAAATAATGTATTCTAAGTAATATACAGGTCAAAGACATCTCAATAAAAATTCATCTAAATGAAAACAAAAATAAAACATTGATTTCTTAAATGAAATGAACACACTTCTTAGAGGAAACTTGAAAAAATAAATTCAAATAGAAGTTCTAGTGCTTCAAAATTCCTGCTAATTGATAAAAAGTACACTTATAGCAAGGACAGATCTCACCAAGTAAATGAGTATGGATGACATCCCTAAAGAGGCATTGAAAATAGTGACCTCCCACGACATTCCCTGAAATTCAAACTGAGAAGAAAGTGGTCAGTGTACATAAATTGGCATCATATTTTAGATAATAACATTTACCCTAAATCAGTCAAAAAGAATAACCATCATCACCCTAACACAGACCCTAGAAGGGAACCATAGCCATTAGGAATCTGCTCTAGGTGAAGAGGAGGCATGATGGTTTCAAAGGAAACAGGATCAAACATCTGGAAGTGATGATTGTGTTTATCATCTGAATGTGCTGATGGTTTCATACTGCATATATGTGGTAAACGTCAACAAATGTTCATTAAAAATGTGCTGTGGTTATATATGTTATCACGAAATTCATCTCTGTCACAAAAATTGGAATAAAAACTTACAGATCACATTTCACTAACTAATACATTGCAAATATGTGTCTATACAAAATGGAAAATAAATTATAAATTTAAAAATAATTTTAAATTGTAAAGAAAGCAAATACACACAATGACAGGGAAGTCTAGGTTGTCTCTCAGAGATACATTTGTACAAATAAAATCATTTAGATGTATATATATACATATATATATGAACTAGATCTAAGTATCAGATTCAAAGTCCAATGTGTTTTGGCATAATAATATTATTTGTGATTCTCATTATTTTTCAAAAGTTTTGTGTGTCCAGAAAAGAAGCAAAATTCCTTGTTCACTACATATAATCACATCTATGACCTTGGTCATTTTGAGTGCCATGCACAAAGTCTATGATTTCATCGTGTGTTTTTATCAGTGATATTCATGTTCCGAATGGTTAGTAGAAATGACCTCGATCGAAACTCTGGAATGCAGGTTTAACATCAAAAAGTCCTGGTGAGATGTTGGAGAATTTGTACAAACTCCAATTTGAATTTCAACAGAGCACAACTATTAAATGGGAAAAAATAATCTGGAGAATCACAAAAATATTCTTTCTGTCATTGCTAAGCTTGCATTATTTGCACTGTAGTCAATGATTAACTTATATATATATAAATATATTCACAATTTGAGATCCAGTCTCATAATGTATAGTGGAAACATATCAGGAAATATGAATTATACCTTCAAAATAGGTAATAACCTATACATCAGATGAAGAATCATCTTTCATACATTTGTTTATATGTCTAGAAACTGGGTATGATGCATTCTTCAAAGGCATATATATTTACCTTTTAATTTATTAGTAAAATAAATTGGCCAATGGAAGCTTAGGTGATTGGAGTAGTCTTATTAAAATTGTTTGTTTAAACTACTAATTTTGTATAAAATAACAGGCACATGCATGCTGTTTATTAGGCTATTTGCTTTTTGAAATGAAAAATAGCTATAGTAATTGTGCTGGTGTAATTTTAGTTCAATGAAAAATACAGGGGAAAGTAAAAGCAAATTTCGTTATTTTTGCCTGTCAGAACGGTTGTCGTATTTTTTTCAAATCCTTACTGCAATTTCTTTGCTTTTAAAGGAAGAGGCCTAGAACTAGGCCCACAAAATCTACATTAGGTTCATAAAAGAGATGGAAAATGGACTCAAAGATTTTACTATGGAAGATGAATTAAAAAATGAAAGAAAAAAGAAATCAAGTTCACAATGACAAAGAGTATTCAGAAATATTAAGGTCGAACTAACTGTCCAACAACAATCATTCGAAATGTCATTATACTGAGATTGAGTTTTCCAACCAAATTAAATGAATGAATACATCTTCAAACTCCGGCTTTGTGCTAACAAAATTTCAGCCCTGAGACCATGCAAAGAGCCCAATATGAAGTGTTTCTAACTGGGATATCCCTAACCTTGTGCCTTTTCTCTACTTTAGTGGCCCTTATTCCTCATCTCTGATTTGCATCCGTGTATGTTTATTTTGTTTGGGAAAACGTAAGAATGGGTGAGGATCACCTGAATACAGAGAGCACACCTTGCTTATAAGAAAGTTGTACAAGGAAAGGAGAGGAAATTATTTCCCAGCAGACTACCCAATGCTGAAGACCCTCAGAGGTTCATTGGAACATCTAGGTTTGCATGTATCTGAAATTCTTGACTCAATTACCTTTTGCTTTTGTGGTCATGAGTCAGTTTTTCTCCTGAAAATCTTCTTTTAGCACATGTAATTTAACTGCCTCACTATGATTCCCTTTGTTACCTCCATCAAAATGAAATCCCATACTTTTGACTACCTTATCCCATTAATATTTTCCCTGGCTATTCCCCAAATGTTTCTTCATTTGCTTTCATATGAGCAACAGCACATTTATCACTTTTTTGACAACTGGCCTTAAATGTTTGTCACAACAGATGAAGTCTATTTCATGCAGGTAGGGTATAAAATTCTGTGACAAACCTTTGGAAAGTAGACATTACTTGGCACCTCACTTGTTATCAAAAATCTAACAAAGAGGCATCAAAATGTATTGCATGGGTATAGCTGCAATGTAACTAATATGTGAGGTTTTTCTCATTGTGTGATAACAGTTACTGCATGTTAACATTTTTCCTTTGTTTTGATGAACATGAAAACTGAAAAATCATATGCATTGACTGGGTGACTTCTGTTTGTGATTTGAGCAGAAATGTGTCCTTAATTATGGCACTTCAATTTATTGTCATAATTGGCTCGACAGTAAATTAAAAGCATGGAGACAACTTAGGAATGCTAGTTGCTTCCCTTAGAGTTTCTAATTCACTTAATATTTTAGCAAAAAACTATTATGATTTTACCTTGTATCTTTATCAAAGGTATACTGGTAAGTCAAAATGGCTAATTCTTTAATCCATATCAGTCAAATTAGATTGCTGAATTAAAAATTCAATGAGGAATGGGATCTATTCATAGTTTCAAAGTAAATTCCTATTAAATATATATTCATTGCATAGTAGGAAAGAGTAAATTTACAACTTAGTAGCATAGAGAATACTTTATTTAAATATCAAATCAAATATCATGAGTAATGGAGCAAATTTAAATCAGGCACCATCTGTGGATAGGAAAAAATCAATTCTGTGTTTTTCTTGCCAAAGATTCTTAATAAACTTCTATTAAATCATGAGGAAATTGTCAGTTAAGCATAAATGAGGGTCATACTTCAAAATATGCTTGTACTCTGATAGAATGTCAGCAATTGACAAAATTTCCAATCTATAAGAGAGTAAAGAGATAATACAACTAAATGTAACAGATGAATCTGAGTTGAATTATTTAACTTTAGTGGAGCACCTGGCCAAGTTTGCATGGGTATTGAGCATTATTAAATGTTATGATTATTTTATATCTAGGTTGGAGAGTGTTCTTAGCTTTCACATTAATAGGGTGAGCCACAAGCATGGTCAAGTTTTCTTATGTGTAGATAGACACAGACATTTTTAGGAAGGATTCAGGATCAGGTTGAAAGTTTCCTCTCTTAAGTGGTTAAGGAAAATGAAATTATTTTAATTATGTGCTCAACTTTTTTATAATTGAAAATACTAAATATAATTTCATAATTTAAAATATAAAAATTCCAATCAGAAAGACTAAGAATTATGTTCAGACAGGCTTATTACAGCTTTATTTATAATATCAAAAAACTTTAAAAAAATGAAAGTTTGTAGACATTTGTCAGAATGATTTCAGCCTTGTGTTAAAAGTATAAAGAATTGCACACATTGAAAAAATTGCAGTGTGCTCCTTTAGGAGATAATAATTGAGTGTTTAGGGCTTTTTCTCCTTTTTTCAGGAGAGCTGATATTTCTGCAATCCACTATTAAGGGGTTGATGTTGTTATAATCTCCCTTATGAGTGAGACCATTAGAGCACTTCAAACTGACGAATTAATCAGCACTGATCAACCTTCTTAGAGCCACTCTACAACTGACTTTATCTTCACAAACTCGGAAAATGTTCTAGAAAAGTTGAACAGAACATAGGTATAATTTTTAAAATATGGGCACCAGTCTTCAAAAGAGGGCAACACAGATGCTTCGCTCATCTCCGCTTCCTGCTAATTCACCAAAAGCTATGGTTAGATTGGTGAAGGGGTTAAGGCATTGAAAAGTTAGAGTTATTTAAAAACTGCATCACTAAAGATGTCAAAGGATTGTGAAAGATTTCTAATAACAATATCATCAGTTACCTGTAAAAATAATTATTATATGCACTTGGGCAAAAATTAGTGTTTATTCAGCTATTCCAGGTTTATCTGATCTTCATTAGTATAAACTCTAAGTCAATTTTAATGAGGCAGCATCTGTTGGACCGACTAGAAGATAGGAGGGCACTAATGGCTGAAGTACCAAAAATGTACTATTTTCACATTAGTTATGATAAAAACAACTTATTCTAGTAAACCCCACTGAGTCACCACAGAGTGTGTTTACTTTAAATTTGTCTATTTCAATTGTGGATAATTTTGCTGTATACTGACAAGAGGTCATGAAACATTGATATTAATTGTCCCAGGATCATAGCAATTTACATTAAAAAACAACATACTTTCTATAACCTGTATTTGAAACAAACTTTAAGAATCAGTCTCTCAGGTTATCTTCCAATGTTTTTCTAAT
>RJWH01008500.1:0-29923 GCA_004363575.1 Solenodon paradoxus
GACCGCCCCAGTGTAAGCTCCCTGCCTGCCTGCCTGCCCTCTGCTGCCGCGCCCCTCGCACAGGACCGCTGGGAGCCCTGCAGCGCCTACCGCAAAGCTGCTCTGCCGCCTCGTGCCGTGACCTTGACGCCACCGGCAGTCCCCAGTCCCGCACCGGACCCTTATCTAAATAGGGCCGTAAATCAAGGATCTGTCAGGGCCCGGGTAATTACAGGAACTCCATAAAAAGGACCGGACCGGCCGCCTGTTTATATTAGCACCGTGTAAAATATTCTCGCTGTCTTGGGGATCGTGTCTCAGTAATGTGCCATAAATCAGCGCGCGGCTACCCCGCAGTGCCAGCGCACACGCCCAAGGTTTCCCGGCCCTGCTAAAGAGGTTCCTTTCCAACGGGGCCTGACCTGCTCCGGGGGCGGAGCGAGGGCAGTCAGGAAAGAGGGAAAGGGGCATTTCTCCCAGTTGGAAGGGTAAGAGTCCTGGGAGGGGAGCAGGGAGCACGTCTACCGACAGAGATGGTCAGGACCAGCTCAGCTTGCAGACTGGAAACCGTCAGGGACGGCAAGGCTGCCCTAGGGCACCCCTCTGGGACCAGGGGTGGTGGCAGCCTCAGTCTCCCCTTTAGATCTGTTGTTCCTGGCCAGAGAGGGCCATGCCGACCATCACCACTGGTAACTCTGGGTTCTTGAGTGCCCCTCAGTTGGTGGCGATGCGTGGACCCCTCCCTGTGTGGGTCCCTTTGCTGTGCCGGTGACCAAACATAGGTCCAGAGACAGGCCAGGCTGCCCTGGGACACAGAAGTCTGAGTCCCCGCCGCCACCGCGGAAGGAATGAAAGAATCCGTTCTGATTTCTCCCCCACGCACCGCTCCTGAAGAAAAACTCTGCGGCTGGGAGTGGGGCAGCCCTGCCTATTCTGAGGTTCCTGACCACAGCAAAAATCTGAAACCTGCTTAAAAACTTGCTCTGGCCCTTGTCCACTGGGCAACACAAACCAAGCTTACGGAAAAAGAATATTAGCTTTTCCGTGTCTTCTCGGGACTGGGATTCAAGGGAGAATGAAACATCCTCCTCCTCCATTCCCTTTCTCCTCCAAAGTCCATAAGTGACAACGTGTTTACACAAGTTTTTATGTCGTCTGAGTCTCGTCCAGGCTCCGTTTCCTCCTCTGTGTATTTTCCACACAGAGAGATGTCTGCTTTGGGATGCATTCAACCTAAACAAAACTTCGTCTGATCGGAAAATGTATTTATTTGAAAAATCATAACTCACAGTTTTGGTGAAAACAGTCCACAAATTTATGGGATTGCTTGGGGCGAGGTGGTCATAAATCAAAAAGCACTGGACTCTCCTCCCCCGGTTCGGAGGGGCAGCTCTGACAGGCCCTCGGGAGCCCAGGAGACAGTCCCTTGGGTCCAGTCTGCCTTGAAGCTCTCCCGCGGCTCCCCGCTGGGGTCCCTCCCAGTGGCTGCTCCGTGCTGGACAGCAGGTGGACTCCTGTTTGCCGGTCTGGCTGCTCTGGAGCCCTTTCCCTCTGCCCAGCCGCTCTGCGGGGTCCCAGGTCCTTGCCGGTTTCTTGCAGCTGGCCTGCCCCTGTTTTATGCCAAGTGGTCCGTCTCCGGTCCTGTCTTGGTGGTCTCGCTTCCCAGGTCGGGAAATGTTCCCTTTCTCAGCCCTGTCGGAATTCCCGGAAGGACGAGTCAACCCCTCCACCTTTCTCCCCGCTCCCCGCCTCCAGCGGCAGAGGACGGGGAAGGCTGCGGGGACCCAGAACAGACCCCGCGCTCAAGGGCCCGAGACGGCCTGCAGGCCGGGGGACGTGGCCTCCGCCAGACAGGACCGCCGCCCCGGCGGAGCCCTGCGGAGTCCGGCCGCCCACGAGGCAGCCGCTCGGCGAGTCGTCTCCGCGCCGCGGCTCGGGAAGTCGGGAGTCGCCGAACCCTGGGCTCCCTTTTCCGGAGGGGACGGAGCCGGGACGGAGCCGGGACGGAGCCGGGGCAGCGCGGTTCCCGCAGGAAGCGCTGGCCGTGCGGGGAGGCGTCGCGCCGGCTCAGGGAGCCCGCCAGAGCAGCGTCGCTTCCGAGACGGGCCTGAACGTCGGCGGCGAAAACCCAGGGCTGGCGGGAGGCGGAGTGGGTCAGAAACAGCGGGGACGGGCCCTGTCCACCTCCTCCCCGACCCCGGGCTGGAGGAAGGAGCGGCGCGGCTCTTCCCGGCCTCGTGCAGGCGCAGCCTGAGCGCCCAGTTCTAGGACCAGTGGGCGGCATCCTGGGCGGATGGGGACCGGCAGGGTAAGGACTTTCGACGTGTTCGGCGGTGTTGGCCTTGGGAAGGCGGTGCGGGTCTGCCGAAGGACCCTGGGGCGGGGTGACCCGCGGCGGTCTCAGCGCCGGGAGAGTCGCGCCTCAACTCGCTCCGCTCGGACACCGTCCGCGGCAAGAAGCGGGACCATTATTGGTCTCCCCGCCCAGACCGCATCCGTCATTTTTCCCATAGCGGTCAATTGTAAACACACTTTAAAAGAGAAAAACAAAAAAGGGATTTAATGTTGACACTGGGAAAATGCTTAGCTCTGGCGTTGAGGGGAGTTGGCAGGCGCAGGGTCCTTGGGGAGAAAAGCTAAGTGCTCGGTGTTTTTTGCTGCTTTTCCATTGAATTTCTGAATCTCTCCGGGGGTCATCTTTGTCTCTCTATCTTAACAAGGGAAATTTTTCTCTAAAAAGTTAGGGGTGGTGAAAAGGGGCCTCCTCAGCTTTGGAAAGAACAGAGTGGAGCAGATGCTCTGGGAACTTGGTAGGATGAGTCTTATTATTATTACTATTATTGCGTTTTAATGGAAGCAGCCTTTATTATGAGTCTTGATGCTTCTCCTGTCACTGGCTGCACTGTCCTCGGTTTTGGCCTCTTTCTGTTCTATTGTCCTCTTATGGCAACAGAAGTTTACTATGGAGGGCAGATGAGAAGTAGGTGAATGATGGAAAAAAAACGAAATCAGAACCGCAGAGTCGCCGGTGACAAAGGGGAATGCACTTTGGTTCTCCTTCACCATCAAATGCTAGACAGCCCCCTCTACCTGGGGACAGCATGCGGCCTGGTCAGGGGACCCCCACCACCCCACCACCCCACCCCCACACCCAGGACCCAAGATTGTTTTCATTAGCTTCCCAGCCAGAGCACAGAGACCTAGAAAGAAGCGACAGGGGGACCCAGCCCCAAACTCAAACCAACTGCCTGTGGTTACTACATTCATTTTCATCCACGCAGGCAAGGCCCCCAAAGTCTATTAAAAAAAAAGAACAACAAAGGTGGCAGGAGACAAGAGAACAGAAAGAGAAGCCTAAAAACCAGAACAGAAATTAATGTAATTACCTCTCCTCCCCGCCATAAATTCCGCAGAGGAAATCAAATCTTTCTGGGTATGTGTATAAAAACCAATCAGTCCACTGAGCTCGCCAAAACCTATTATGTCTCAAACTGGGTATCCTAATTGGACGACTCTGAACCCAGCCGGACCCAGGCATCAGCGGAACCAGGCTTTTCCAAGGGCCTTTGCCGGAGCCAGAGAAGATAAACAAGGGTTGGAAGGATGTGGGCAGACGCATCCTAACATTTTGTCATGGAATATTTCCCATAAACAGCCAGCTGTCTCTCCCAGCCACTCACCTGACATGTTGCTTGTTTAACTTCAGATCTGACAGATGACGATAACCTGGAAGAGGGAGAGGTTAGAGGGCCGGCTGTGTGGCTGGGCCCTGTTAGAGCTCACGCAGGGCTCCGTCTGTAGGAAAATGCTCTTGTGCAACCCTTGGGAGCCTGCGACTGGGAGAGGGGACTAGCCTGGAGGGGAGAAGTGCCCAGAAGGAAGGGTGCCTCTCGTCTGTATGCCATGATGTGAGCTGAGAGTGTCCCCTCCCTCCACTCCCTCTGTTCACCCCCCACAGGCTGTGCAGCCGAGATTCACAGCACCTGTGGCACTGGAGAGAAAGGGGGAGGAGCTGAGTTCATCCTCCAAAAGATAAAGGTGCTTAAGTTTGTTAACTCAGTTCATTCACTTATATTTCAGGGGCCAATTTTAAAACATATTGTAGCTACTTTCTTTGCAACAGGGAAATCATCCTAATAGGTGTTTGTTCTCAAATTTAGTGGGTACCCCGGTCCCCTTGCCAGACACCCCGTAGGAGAGGGAAGACCTGAATCCTTCATTTTCCGTAAAGGTCACTAGCAGATCCGGATGCCGGAAGCATGTTTTGAGAATAGAACGTGTGTGAACAGGGTAGGGACTCAGTAACCGGTTTATGACATAAATTCTTTTTCTGGTTGGCTGTGTGACGCCAGCAGAGTCTGTGTGTGTGTGTGTGTGTGTGTGTGTGTGTGTGTGTGTGTGTGTGTGTGTGTGGTTAAATGTGACCTACGCTTATTGGGAAATTTAGAAACACGGGAAGACAATGAAAATGTCCTTGATCTTAACAAGCTACTTAAGTCCCCTGAGTTGCTGTTTTCCCCACCGAATCCTCTAGGCTCCAAAAAGAAACAGGCTTTGTCTCCATCCGGCCTTCCCTTAGCACCCAGCCCATGCCTGGCACATAGTAAGACGCACCCCACAACCCCCCAAAAAAGATTTGTTGAAAGAAATAACTGGTTACATGAAGCTGTGGGATTAGATGACCTGTAAAGCCAACCTTAGCAGTCTATGTTTCAGTCTCTGCTCAGGGGAAAAACGTAATTGCATAAACTGAGATGTGTTTGTCACTGGGGTGCTTGGCATTTAAACCTATGTGTGTTTCTTCTCCGGGTCCTGTCACTTGATCTGACAATTTGCTTGCTCTTTGTGAGACTCGCTCAGGGCTGTCCCTGCCTGAGGCAGCTCAGCCGTCAGTGTGGTTGGGATTGAACAGGGGCCCACGTTGGACCAAACAGAACAGTCGGAGGGCTTTTTTGCAGGCTCCAGCAAAATGACACAGACTGCCCCAGAGACAGGATAGAGGGGTGTTGGCAGTCTGCAAACATGCAGCTTCTTCCTGAAATCCGGACATCGAGCCCTCCCCGCAGTCCAGTGCACGGTCCCCAGTGGTCCTCCCCCAAGCTGTCCTCTGAATCCACGCGGCAGGTGTGGGTCAGTGCCCCCGGCCACAGAGCCAGCACCCCGGAAAGCAGGAGTCAAATCTGGGCCTCCCTGGCCCCAAAGTCCTTGCCTGTTAACTGCTAAGACAGTGGGTGTGTGTGTGTGTGTGTGTGTGTGTGTATGTGTGTGTGTGTGCGTGTGCGTGTGTGCGTGTGTGCACGGGGGGCGCTGGGGGTAATTACGTTGCTAACAATATTTTCATTTCCCCACTGATATTTTAATAATAATGTTCTCTCATTAAAGAATATGAACTTGCCACCTGCACAATCTACAATCTACCTTGTTTCCTGCTCACAGAGTTCATGTTCATCAGGGACGTGTGTGTGTGTGTGTGTGTGTGTGTGTGTGTTTTGAAGGAAAGGCGCAGGCATGAATGAAGTCAAAAGAGGCAGGCAGGACAAGGGGAGGAAGAAGCACCTTACTGCATTTTAGCTGTTCTTCCTGGCTGTTAACCCCGCCCGGCTTGCAGACCTGGGTCCTCAGGATGCGTGGGGACCATGCTGGCCAACGACAGCAGACCCAGCTTCTCCTCCACTGGGGCACAGATGCTCATCAGTGTTCATGGTGGCATCAGCTGACCCTCAGGCTGCATTTAAAACTTTTTAAAAACTACCAGCTTTAGGAATTTAAAAAAGAAAGTCTCACCCCTTTTGGATGGTAAGCCCTGGTGGAGCAGTAGTTAAGGCCGCCTCCTCTGGCTGAGCATAGTCCACGTACATTCCAAGTATTCAAGATGAACAACAAATAAAATAGATAAAGTGCTTCCTCCTCCTCTCTCTTCCTACCTGCGCCTTTCCTTTAAAACAAAACGCATGTGAAGGAAGACCCCCAAACAACTGTTGCTATATGGTGGATTCTGCCTTCCCTCAACTTTCCAAACGCACTGTCACGTTGCATTTCATGGCTGTAGTGGTATAATTGAAAACAAATTCACAGGGCAAGTTCAGTGTGCAACGTAAAGTACAGTTCGGCGAGAGAAGCGCTAATGAGATCAGGAGCCTGTAGGATGAGCCAACGTTAGCAGTGAAAACTAACAAGCGGTCTGGCACTCCTGTGGCCCACATGTCGCAAGGACCTCGCTGGGATGGTCTCATTCATCTCACAAGCCTTCCCGGAAAGCGCGCTAAGTATCCCCATCTCACTAGTAAAGAAACGGAGGCCCTGAGAATGTAAGAAACTTGTCCAGGAGCCCGGCCACTAGGGCAGAGCCGAGGTCTGGAGCAGCCTGGCCTGGGGGGCGCTGGCTTCTTAGACTCTGGCTGCGCCTCAGGACCCCCGGGACCCGACTGAAGAACACCCCACAGCACGCACGCCCGCGCACGGCAGTGGCGACCGGCTGAGGGCAGCTCCGCAGAGGGCATTCGTGGGCGCCCAGCTGGTCCCCCATCAGGACGGGGCACGGGTCGGCGTGGGTTTGCGTGTTTTAAGGACAGGTGCAGCAGGAATGAAGTCCGGCAGGCAGGCAGGAAGGGAGAGGCGGGGAAAGCCCTTTATTCTTCAGTTGTTCATCTTGGTTGTTTCCCCGGCCTTAGGCCTTGAACCCGGGTCCTTGGGATGTGCGTGGACTGCTAAGCTACTAGCTACCAGGGAACCCAAATCGACATGTTTCAAAGTGCAGGTGACGGACGCTTGTGCTCAGGGCTTGTGGAAACACCTGAATGAATCGCCAGTGTGTATGTAATGCACGGTATCGCCGTGTGTCTCACGAAGAAAGGCTTGTTGTGGGAAACTTCACTTCGTGTGTGTGTCCTGGGTCTCGAGGTAGATGTCTGTGTTCTATGCTCTTGGTCAGAAGGCGTCAGCCCTGACCTTCGCAGGAGGCCATGGAAGTGCAGGAATATGGGGCCCCTTCCCGCATCTGACAACTGTGGTGGCTCCAGGTAGGGAGATGAGCGCCCGAAATGCTCCGTCTTCCTGTGCGGGCCCAGAAGGGGAGGGAATTGCCAGGTCACACAGCAGCCCTGGGGATTGTGCCTTTGGAAGAGGAGCCTCACACTGTCGCTGAGTCTTTCCCTTTTTGTCCCAACTACGAAAGACCCATGAGGATGGGGCATCTGGCCGGGAGGCCAGGCGGCGGGGGTACATGACTCTGGAATGTGTCGGGGAAACAAGCCGCCTTCTCTTCCAGGCCCGACAGGCCAACAGGCCTACGTGTGGCCAGAAAGGCCTCTGGTTATCTGCCGCCGCCCTGTTTTGTTTGGTCTGTCAACTCCAGCTGCAAAGTGCCCCAGCGTGTGAGGCCTGATAATGGCAGGGCCGGCGCTGCACAGCCTCCCTGCCACCCAGGGGTGGGCGACCCCCGACTCCGCTGCGTCCCTCCACCTCCAGACCGAGCAGGACATGGTCTTGAAACGCAGGCTCAGCCAGAGGCTTTACTCTGGAGAAGACGCTTACCCTCGTGCTCTTCCTTTTATATTATTTTTTAACCTCAAAAGTAACACAGGCTGACGGTGCGCTTTCAGAATGGGCTGTGAGCACTGTCTTGTGGTTTTTGTTTTGTTTTGGCCCATGAGTAGTATTTATAGGACATGGCCGGGCTTTGATGAAAATGAGGAATTATTGCTATTTTTTAGATTTGGGGTGTGACAACGACATTGCATGTGTGCTCTTTAAAGGGGGTCCTTTGGGAGAGGCGTTCTGGCTGGGTGTGCGTCCCTGCGCGCCCTGGGGTTCCCTTCAGGATGCTCTGAGGGGGACGGGGTTGCACTGTTGGTGATACTGATGCTCTTCTACCTGTTTACTTTCACTTTTTATTTCTTTTCAATTTATTTAATTTATTTTTCTGGAAGGGGGAGGAGGAAGAAGCATGTTAAGGAAGGAAGGAAGAAGAGGAGGCAGCACTTTTACTTACTTGTTTTTGTTTATTTTGGTCTCCCCCTCACCCAGTTCCAGGTCTCAAATCTCGGTCCTTGGGCTTCACAGGAGTCTCCCCAGCCATGGGCCACCAGGGCACACCTGTCCACCCTTTAAAATAAAAGTGTTTTTCTTTCCAACGTCCTTCTAAAAGCGTAGTTTTGCCTGGTCACAGAGGTCTTTGAAAATCTTAAGCGAGTTGTGGGTCCACTTCTCCAAAAAATGCACATCCCCGTATCGCACCCATGCGGGGCTCTAGGAAGTTCACGGCGCCCTAAATCCCCTTCACGGCGCCCTAAATCCCCTTCACGACGCCCTAAATCCCCTTCACGTATCCAAGACTCCCGGCTGCACCTGGTGTCTCTCGAAGATGCACGTCTCCCAGTAGCGACAGCCCCGGTGGTTAGACATGTTCATAATAATCGTTTTATTATCGAAAACCATTCTACTGCGTGTCTTTGCACGCATGTTCCTTTTGACCCAGATTCCTAAAAGTATCAAAGGGTGTGCCCACTTTACAGGCCTTTTTTACAGAATGCCACGTGTTCTAGACAGCAGAGTCACATCTTCTATAGAAATGCAGCAGATGTTTGTGCACTGATTTTGTGACCTGCCACTTTACTGTATTCGTCGATGAGTTCTAGTAGATTTTTTGACAGTGTTTAGGGTTTTCAGTATATACAATCATGTCCTCTGCAAATAATGATAGTTTTACTTCCCAATATCTTTTAAAATCAGTTCCAGGCACGCCCTGTGGCTCAGGCAGCTGGCGCATGGCTTGCGGACCGTGCAGAGTCTTCAGGACCTGGGTCCTTGCCCCAGGGCTGGAGTGAAAAAAGTTAAATAAACAACTAAACGTTTTTTTTCCTTCCTTCCTTCCTTCCTTGAATGCTTCTTCCTCCTCTCCCTTCCTTCCTCTCTTCCTCTCAGCAAAAAAATAAAATAGAAAAGAAAGAAATCGAGACGCACCGTGGTGGAGTCGGGGTTTTTGGGCGCCGCCTTTGGCCCGCACACATTCCAAGGACCTGGGTTCACGTCCTGAGTCCAGGAGAACAACCGGGACGAACAACTAAATAAAATAAAGCGCGTCTTCTTCCTCTTCCTGCCCGCCTGCTCGCCCTCACTCCTGCCTTTGTCCATAGATGCCACGGACCTCCAGCGCTTCGGTCACCTCCCTCCGCAGACCTCTGCCCGGCCCTCTCCAAGCACCAGGGACTCTTCCTAAAACATCCCCAGGCAGTGGGGCCACGGGATCTGACTTCAGACTTTTGGGTTTGAATTCTGACTCCATCCAAAGGGTAACTCTGGACAGGTGACTTATGCCCTCTGTGCCTCGGGTATCTATGGTTTAAAATCAGCGTCTTGTTCACAGGTCATGTGAGATTCGTTGCGCAAGTCCTCACTGAGGTCTCAGGACATGCTCATTACATACCCGCCATGCCACCCAGCCTCTGGGGCTCAGCCTGCTTCGGGGGAAGGCCCGGGACCCAGTCTCCTCGGACCAGCGCCCGGGACCCTGCCATACGTGGGCCTCAGTTTCCCGGACTGTGAAATGTGCTGGGGCCTGGTTGGAGGCCTCAAAGGGACAGCTCAGCACAGTTACTGCTCAGGATGAGCCGGAAGGCTGTTCCTTGGCGTCTCTCGCACCTGTGCACTTCGTGTCTGTCCCGGAAATCCCGGTGTCACCCACAGCTGTCCAGCCGCCGCACCCACTGGGAGCCCTGCCGCGGGCCCAAGTTTGAGAGTCTGGGGTCAGGATGGAGGACCACAAACTTCCACCCCGCCGGGCCCGGGCCCTGTGGACACCTCTCCTCTCGGCCCGAGGGAGCTGGCATGTGAAGGGCCCTTTGGAGACAGCAGTCCAGCCCAGTCTCGTAACTGGGCGCCCTGAGCTCCGGCTCCCCAAAGCCTGGAGAGACCGCCAGGCCTCACACAGGCCAGTCTGCCCAGTCTGCACGCTGGGTGCCGCTTCCAAGTCTCTCCTCGGGCAGCCGTCGTGGGGACCCACCGGGCACAGAGTCCAGGCGGCAGGAGCTGGGCTCCTCGCTACCCTGCCCCACGTGAAACTCGGATGGCCGCACGCTTTCCGGGCCCTGCAGGTAGGTACCACCATGGCCGGTCACTAAACACAGTCAGGCCCGTCCAGCAAAGCGGCTCACCGGCTGCTCGGGGAGGTGTGCTGGGTCCGGAGTCCTGCCCTGTGCCCGCCCGGCTTCCCGCGGACACCAGAGCTCCGGGGCGGAGAGTTTAGGGAGGGTCTGGAGGGCCCTGAGGAGGCAGCCCCGCGAGGCTAGAGCGCTGGACCCAGGGGGCTCCCTGCCCGACTGGACCGCCCGTGGCTGCTGCTCTGACCCCTGCAGCTCTGCGGCATCCTCTGTTTTCCCTTGGATTCAGGGTACCCCAGGCCCTTCTGTCCTCTGCTCGCTCGCCAACCCTCTTTTGGAGGCCACAGGACAGCGCTTATTGCCTGTGTCACTGCCGGTCGCCTGAGCGGCGCGTGTTCCTGCCCGTCCCGCTTCACAGACGAGGGTCTGAGGCTCGAGGCTGCGACCCAGTGAGCGACTGCTGCCCGAGCTTGCGCAGCCGGTTCACGGACCAGGTTTTCAGGAGAAGAAAGGGCTTTATTGCGAGATTGGCAGGCAAGAGTACGCACGCTGGAGCTCACATCTGTCTCTGACTTGGGGATCAGACAAACCTCTGAGCCTTTCGAGGGGCGGCATTTGGGGACTGCCTGCTCTGACTGGTCCGTCCATGCCTGGTTCTGGGGCGCAGCCCTTGCAGGACTCTGAGTTCAAGCCGCTCGGGGTGGTGGAAGCCAGACTGCCCAGCTCTGAGAAAGCAAGCTGGAAAGGGAAAGCTCCAGGAGTTTCACGAGGGCGGCTGCTTGCTCGCACAGCGGTTAGATGGCGCTGCTCCGGCCGGGCTGGGCGTTCAGCGCTGTCCACGCGGGCCGCTAAGGCGGGGACGCGCCGGTCAAGTCCAGATGCAGTTGAGCACATCCTCACCGGTGGCACGCTCCGGGGAAGCACCTGGCTTTGCAGGAAGTGAACCCAGGTGGCACACGCACTAGCGATGTCACCTGGGCAAGCTACCTCAGCGCTGAACGTCAGTTCGACAGAGCCATGCTGCAGCCGCCATTAGAGGTGCCGGGGCGCTGCCAGGCGGGGCTGCGCAGGCTCGTGTAGAGCGGGTGCCAGCTAAGACCTGCCGTCCGGTCCTGTCACTGCTCCCTGCCACTTCCTCTAGCACAGAGGCACCCGCATTCGTTCTCCAGGAAAGGGGCCCAGGAGGCCATGCAGGGCTGTCCCTGGGTATCCAGGGTTCCAGAGGACTCAGGCCTGCCGAGGGAGAGACCTGGCGTGGCCGAGGCTTGTGCCCCACCTGGAGGGGGAAGCAAGCCCCGTCAGCTGTGTCCACTCGGGATCGGGGAGTTTTTAGGAAACACAGGGGATCTTGGTTATTATGTGAAATCTCCCAGTTTTTAAGCTTTAACTTAAAACACATTTTAATGCTGAGTGGGCCAAACTAAACCCATCTGTGGCCGCATGTGGCCTCAGTTTGCAACTTCAGATAGAGGCTTTGGTCCATGGTGTGTGAAGGCAAAAGCCACTCACGCCGGGGACCCCCACCTGCCCCCCAAATGGGCAGGACCCACCTCCTGAGCAGGGGCTGGGGCTGGGCACTTAGACCTCTGACCTCACGTTCTGGACACTCACTGAGACGGAGGGTGAGGGCCCATGTTCCATGTGAGTAGGCCTGCTGACCGAGCTCACCCCACAGCCCCTCCCCACTTCCGGACGGGTAGGGCTCACGGTGAGATATTCTGTTCCCCAGCAAGTCGAGAAGGTAGGTGTGTGCGTGTGTGTGCCTGGGCACCCACGGGTGGCGTGCGGGCGAGGATGACTGCAATGCTCAGAGCTCGAAAGCGAAACTTGAGAGTTGGTGTGTATTTTCGCTGATTTCCATCTGTGGAAGCAGAGAGAACGCTAGGTATTTCTGGAGCAACTCTGCAAGGAGTAGATGCATTCCTCCCTCGGGATGTCCATAGTGCAGGGTCGCAGGCTGCTGGTTGACTTCCGAAACAAAGCCACTGGACAGCAGCAGTGTCAGCGCCGCGTGGAGCAGGGGCTCCATGCAGAAGGGCGCGGGGGCCGGCAGGGACGTTCCCGGGCTGCGGTCTGTCGTTCTGGCAGCCAGCACTGCTGCTGCCACCGGAAAACCTGCGAGTAAGGAAAGGCTGAGCTGCAGACACACGGGCTGCAGCCCCAAGACGGCCCCCCCACCTCACCATGACCGTCTCTGCCATTTTGCCACAAGTGCCCACCGTACCAGGGAAAGCACCGAGGCCAGCAGAATGCCACCCGCCACCCCGTCGGTGTGTGGCAGAGGCACAGGCCGGCAGCTCCATGTGCCTCCTCCCTGGAGACTTTGCTCAGTGGGACAGGGCCTGGGGTCTGCATGTCGGGTCTCCTGGGAAATCAGAGGCCGGGGATCTTTGGGCCTCACCTCGTGTTAGCTGACTAGAGTCCAGCTGGACAGACGGACAGCAGGTCCACAGAAAAGAGGCTGCCCAGGGTCTCCCCTGTTCACCAGCGGCCGAGCCCCGAAATCACTCCCCACCGCCCTGCTCCTACCCACCACCCAGCTCCCGCGGCTTTCCTCCTGCCAGCAGATGTTATTGTTTTCTTATGCCTCCAATTAAACAAAAATCCTGTCAGCGGCACGGGCCTAATACGCACAGGCATTAAACAGACCCGCCCGCTGGCCTGCTCCTGTGGACACACTCCCCCAGTGCCACACCGGCCTGCGACACTGCTGCTATGGCAGTCGCAGCCTTTAGGGCCCCTGCACTGGACTTTCCCCGATGACACCAGGTGCATCAGAGCTGGGGAGACAAGGCCCGAGAGGTGCAGGGCCTGCCGGGTTCCTCCTGGGATGGGACCGCTTCTGCTCAGCTCGGGCTGCTCAGGGGCTGGAGAGGAAGGGCAGCCGGGGGACGGCCCTCAGGAGGGGCCTGCGGGAAAAGAGACCTAGCTCACCTCGGACTGGGGGCCTTCTTGCACCCCTGCTTCCAGACCCAGGCGCAGAGGCCTGGGGGGTGGGCAGCAGCAGCAGGCACCCCATCCTCCTGCTGCCCACCTTTGAGCCTTGCTGGGGCACTGGCCCCCGACGGGGAGACGTGGACTTGCATTTCAGGCTGCGAGCCTCTCGGAGCAAGTTCTTACACCTTCACTTGCAGAGAGGGAAACAGACCCAGAGAGGAAGGGGCAGCCATCCAAGGTCACATGGACCAAGCCCCTGCCCGCTGAGTCCCTCACAAGTGTTCTTTCCCTGGAGCTCAGGCTCCTGCTCTGGGGCCTGGCCCAGCATAGCGCACCCTGTCCCAGGCTCCAGGCTGGGCCTTCGAGTGACAGCGGCGTGGCTGCGGTCCGCCCCGGAGGCGGACAGGCTCTGGAAGCTGCCTCCAGACCCTCGGTGGGCCAGCCAGTCCTGTGAGGCCCTGACGACACAGCAGGGCCTTCGAGGGTCAGGAGCCAGGCTCATGCACGCCGTCGAGTCTGTTGCTCTGACCGCGGAGGACTCAGGTCACATGTGCCTCCATGAAGCTGATAGGCCCACGTGGCTAAGGACATGCTCGTCCGTGACAGGCCCACTGCGTGCGGCGTGGCCTGTGACTCCACCACACAGCCCAGGTGGCAGTCGGCGTCCACATCTAGGTCGCGTGTTATACACTGACAGTCCCACGGGGACGAGATCCCCTGAAAGTGCCCTGCAGGATGACCCCCAGCGCTAGGTGGTGCGTGGCGGGTCCATGTGTCCTCCATCCCCGTGGCAAACACGGGCGCGGTAAGAGTTACCAGCTGACTAGCAGATGGAAGGATGGCGTCTTGTGTCATGAGCTCCGTGACAAGAGTGGGGTGCATGACGGCTGATGTGACCTGCAGGCAGTGCTGCAGAGCCGGCTTGCCTTGGTCATCAGAGACAGGAAGGACCTCCGCTTTGGTGCTTGCTTGCTGTTGCCCCAGGCTGGTTAATGCACCTCTGTGAGCTTTCCTCTCTCCACATGTCGGATGAGGCCAGTGGCAGGTCTTCAGAAGAAGGGCGGTTGTGATGACGGCCCCTGGGATGTCTAATGAGCACCTGGTCGACAGCAGACCCTCGTGGGCAAGACCCATGTCAGGGAGCTTCAGCCTCGTGGTGGGATGGACAGATACTGCCCAGCAACAGAGTTGAGAGATGCTCACAGGGGCTCCGGGGTGTAACTGAGTCTCTGGAGTCAGGGACAGTCCAGCTGAGCCCAAATGCAAAGGGGGCAGGGCAAGCAAGGGTTCCGAATAGAGGAGGCAGGCGGGAGCGTGCAGAGACCAGGCTCAGGAGCCAGGCTGTGAGGGCAAAGAGCTAGAGAGGAGGCATGTAGACAAGCGAGCTGGAGCTGGGCCGGGCCGTGGGTGCTCTGAAGCAGAGGCTGCCTTTGCCCTGCTTCGGGGAGCCCTGGCAGAGTTTAGAGGGCGTGAGACCTCTCTGTGAGGCCAGGCTGTCGGGGCGGGCCGTGGGCCACCGGGAAGTCTGTCCTGTAGGCTGGGGGAGGGTTACCCACGCCTCTGACAGCTCAGGAGACTTCCGTCGGCCCCTCGGGCCTGAGCACCCTGCAGTACAAAGCTGGGGGTCGCTGGGCTCCAGTCACATGGAATAGGCGCCACCTTCCCAGGGTCACAAACGGCAAGGATTTACCGTCCTTTTCAGACTTAAAACCGGGCGTGGGTATCGGGGAGGAGGGCGAGCTCAGGCTGGCAAACAGTGGGGGGTTCATGCTGGTGTCGGACAAGGGGTGTTCCGTGTTGCCGACCGGGGCCGTCCCCGTCAACCCGGGCATCGAGAGCTGAGTGCTGCTGTGGTGGCTTGGGCAGGAGGGCTCTGCGGGAGTGGAGGGCAGGCCGAGGCCCCTGGGCCTGCGGTCCCCACTGCTCCTCTTGGCACGGGGGCTCTGATTCGGCTGCAGGACCCAGGGCTCTGGATGGGCCTTTCAGTGGGATTTTGGCACAGCCAAGAGCAGAGGCTGGAAGACGTGCCTCATGCTCATGGGCAACCCTGATCTTTCCAGGCAGGGTTGGGGTGGGGCCTGGTGGGGGCACGCGCGGAACCAGCTCCTGCTCCGGGGAGAGGGCAGGACTGCAGCCCCTGTCCCCCCGCAGGTGAGCTTTGCGGAGTCCCTTTGTCCAGACCCCTTGAGTAAGGACAAGGCCAGTGTCACCCAGAGACCCCCCGAACTCTTCCAGGACCCCGCGTGTCACTGTAGGACAGAAGACGGGGCCTCAGGGATGCTGAGACTCACTTCGTAGGGTCTGACACTGCGCATTTTTCTCCTTAAATTGGTAAATTTTTCACTATCTCTAGGTTGTGGGAGTTTGGGCCTTTTGTTTGTTTTTCTGCAGGTAGGTACAGGCAGGAATGACGGTGAGCAGGCAGGCATGTAGAAGGTTCTCAGTTAAAAATCTCTTGAATAAATGAGTGCGGGGTGGGGGCGGGTGAGAAACCTTTTGTCAAAGAACCGACTGGAGGCACCTCCCTGCCAGCTCCCCAGACAACCCACCCTTCCCCAGAAGCAGCCTCTGCTACCCTGCCCGATTCTTATCCAGGGCGCCTGCCTAATTAGCATGTGTGATATGCATCTTATTTTTCAAACACAAGATGAAAGTTCATAGTTTATTTACAGTGCATGGTGGTGTGTACGGCACCCCATGGCCACATGATAGTAAGGGCTGCCCTTCTGCAGCCCTCCTCACTGAAGCCCAAGGGGCTTTCACCCCTTTTGCAGCCTCCCCGGTCCGGGGCACCCCTGCCACCCTGATGTTTGACCGCGTCAGCCTTTCCTGAAACAGTAAACTTGGTGACGGTCATTATAAGAGGAAGCCTGCGTGGCCCCTGGGTGTTTCCTGGGAGTCCCTCTTCCATGACTTTGGGGCCCTGATGCTGGGAAGGGGCCTTCCAACCCCACCCCTGCTTGGGCCAGGCCCTCTGCCCCTGCGCCTCTGCTTTCCCTCCTTCCTAAGGCCCAGCCTCGGGGCAATTCAGGATCTCTGATTGAAATCAATACCCCTCTGAGCTCAAGATTCACAGCATTTCCTCATGCGGGGGACACTGAGGCAGGAGGGGAGGAGCTGGCCTGAGGCCCCCAGAGCGCACAGCGCCGTGTCTGTTCCCCACAAACCGCCATGTGTTCTGGGGTGGTGTGCTGGTCTGCTCGGAGGAAGAGCAGAGGGCAGCTTCCTTCTAAACGCAGCCGGAATCAAGGGATTGGGCGGCTTCGGGGAAGGGACGCAGGAAGACCTGTTGGAGCAGCTTGCAAGGACAAAAAGGAGCCTCCAGGTGCGCCTCCTCCCACCCACAGCCCCTGTTGCGTCTCCGTGCCGACCCGAGACCCTCAGCACCCAGAGGTGGGGTGTGCACGCGTGTTCACATGCGTGTCCTTCAAAGCGGTATCGGGCGTGTCAGTTGCGACGCTGAGAATGCCCTGGGGAAGGGTGCGTCCCTGCGTGGTGTTCTGTCAGCCGTGCGTCTGTGTCACCGCCACCTCACAGGTGGCTTGCCCTGTCCCTGGCTGAGCTGGGAGCTCTGCTTCCCAGGATGCCCGCCTGTGGAGGCCTTGGAGCAGGGGCCTGTCCATGTCTCAAGACTGGGACCCCCGCTCTCCTGCCCTGTGTCTGATGGCAGATGCGCAGGTGGGGGAACTTCTCCTACCCGCCTGGGCACACTGGCTCTTCCTGCCAGCTGATGGCCCACTGATGGCCAGGGGCCAGGCCCACCACCCCAGAGAGCAAGGGCGACTGGACCTGGGACGGGGCTTCCCACAGCCCTCCCAGAATCCCCTGCGCTGCCTGACCTGGACCCTGGAGGACTGACCAGCAGAGGAGGTGCTGGTTCCCAGCCAAGGCCTCCTCCTCCTGCAGGCCCTCCGGATCCCCATCCCCACTGTCTAAGGGTGTGTGTCCAGTCACAGGCCTTTATCCCAGGAGCCAAGGGCTGTGTTTCCCCGAGGGAGCCTGGTTCCCCAGTTCTGTCCCATGCTTTTCTTTCACTTGAGGTAAAATGCACAGAACATCTGTCCCCTTTGCTGCTGTAAGTGCATAGCTCAGAGGTGGTAAGTGCCCTCACTTCTCTCTAGAGCTTGCAGCACTGAATCTCTGTGCCCACTAAACCCTGCCCTGCGCCCCCGCGCCCCCCACCCCACCACTCCGCCTTCCATGTGCAGCAGCTCCTCCAGGGACGTCACAGGCAGGAGCTGACTGCGCTGTCGTGTTTTCATTTTTGAAGGAACAGTGCGGGCAGGAAGGAAGACGAGCAGGCAGACAGGCAGGAAGAGAGAGGAGGAAGCATTTTTCATTTTATTTTCCTTTAGCTGTTCACGCCGGCTGTTTCCCTCCAGACCCAGCATGCGAACCCAGGGGTCTGTGGCCTGCGCGCCTTCAGAGGCGAGCCACTGCTCCACCAGGGCCCCGGTCTGTCCTTTTGGGCTGGCCCGTACCCCTGCATTGTGGTCTTGTGTTCACTGAGCTGCAGCCTGCGGCGGCAACCCTCCCTTTAAGGCTGAGCGGTGCCCTGTGGGACAGTGCAGCCCCTCTGCTGCCCGTGGCTCCCGCCTCCGGGCTGTCTGAGTGGTGACTCCCCCGTCTGTGCAGGGAGGGCACAGACTCAAGAGCCAGAGTGGCAGGTTTGAATCCTCCCTCCACCCTAGGGACACACTGAGACCTCAGGCACCATGAAGGACACCTGTCCCCTCACCGTGGCCCTCCCTGGACCACCTGCTCTCTCTGGCCGAGGGTGCCCGCTCTCTCTTCGGTCTTGGGCCTTCGCTTGCACGCGCCACCACGCACATCGCGCCCCTGCCCGTGCCCGGGTGCCCCAGCGTGGGCGTGCGTCTGCCCCCATGCTAAGGGCCTGTGTGGCCAGGCCACCTGTGAGTCACGCGTCTCCTCGCAGCTCCAGGGACGCTGCTGTCAGTGACTGGGGAGGCTCACCTGTTTTCGGCCGCATGGTAGCCTGCTGTGGCGCCACCACTCTTCCTCAGCTGCCCGCCCGTGCTGGGCACTCAGGGGGCCCCGTCCGTTGGCCCTGGGCCTCGTGTGGCCACGAGCGCGGACGAGACATCCTTCCGGCGACTTGTCTTCATCACCTCGTCTGTGGTTCCTCTGTGTCATGCCTCCACGGGGAAAATTTTCAGGGTGACCTCTCCATCAGCGGCGCTCAGAGGGGTGGGGGCTCCCAGGGGACACTTGGAGAGGCCTGCAGACATTTTTGGTTGTCCCCAAGCGGGAGGGAGTTGGTGCTTTACTGGTGTCTGAGGAAGAGAGCCAGGGGTGCAGTCAGTGCGGACACCCAGCGCGGCCCCACGGGGCCCAGCCCCCGGTGTCGGCAGCAACCCCGCCTAAACGTGTGCGTCCCCCAGAGCGTCTGGGAGCATGCAGACGTCCGTGTCTTTCTTCAGCCCAGACAGGCTCTCACTGCAGTTCGCTGGGCTCTTTAACAGCACTGGCAGGGACGTTTTGGGCAGTTAAGAGCCCACCTCTACGATAGGGTGGCCCAGGCTTGGGGCCTGGCCTCACCCCTTACTGTCTGTGTGGCCCGACTCTCCTGGTCTCAGCTTCTGCATCTGTAGTGGGGGCAGTCACAGCACCTCCAATACAGGGCATTTGCTGTTTATGGATATTTGGGCGTCTCTGTGCCCACTGCCCAGATGAGGAGACTGAGGCCAGGGCCCCAGTGACGTGGCACAGGCATCCGTAGGCCTGTCCAGGCGGTGCACAATCCTTCTGTTGGGGGTGGTTTATGTTTGCTTTATTCTTTTTTTTGTTCTGGTGGGGGTGGGGCAGCCCAGGGCAGGGGAGGAGCTGACCCCGTGCTGGGGGAGGCAGAAGGCCCAGCTCAGCGGCTCCAGCCCTCTGCCCCCTCCTGCCTCCAACCCTCTGCCCCCTCCTGCCTCCAACCCTCTGTCTCCTCCTGCCTCCGGGCCTGGCCCTCCTCTGGCTGCAGAGGCCCTGCTTATCTCCAGACCTCTTATCAGCACACCCATCTGTGGACAAATGGCTGGCCGGCTGGCTCCTGGTCACCCTGCCTGGAGGGGGCCCTCTGCTCAGGCCTGTGTCTGGCAATTTGGGCTGGAGCCCAAGGTGGGGGGTCTCACAGTGGAGGAGGGCCAGCCCAGCCCCGCCCCACCCCTGGGGCTTTGGAAGGACTGACCAGAGGAGTGAGCATGGGGACATTCCACTCTAGGATAGGAATCTCCCTGTCGCTCAGCTCCCAGCCCTTACCCCTGGTTTACGGCAGGCCTCATGCTGTGGGGAGGGAGGCACTGTGACTTCCACTGAGCAGATGGGGAAACTGAGGCTCAGATTGGGAGCAGACTCAAGCCTCCAGAAGGAGAGCCTCAGGTGCCTGTGCCATGGAGGTGGAGGGCTGGGGTGTGGCCACTCCCTGCTTTGGGCCACAGGTCTGCGCTTCTCAAACAGACCAGTGTGAGACAGAATGGTCACATCTGAGCCCCACAGGACAGTGGCTGGCCACCTGGGCTCAGTCCCCGCTCATGGTCCCTTCCCCACGAACGCTCACGTGACCCTAGGCCATCACTGGACCTCCCTCTCTGTGCCTCGGTTTCCCCATGTGAGAGATGGGAAAAGACTTGTGAGGATTCACAAGTTTGTCCACAGAAAGCGCTCAGGCAGGCAGGAAGAGATGGGAAGACAATGGGAGTGTGAGCCTCTCTGAGAGCCCCTGGGGAGGGTGGCACACGCCTGGCCTGGGGCAGTGAGTTCCAGCTGGAGCCATTTCCTCACCTTACAGGTGGCAAGAGCCTGCTTCCTCTGTCCAGAGTGGCAGCCGCCTTGTGTGAGGCCCGCAGAGCCGCAGAGCCCGGCCCCGGCCCGGGGGCTGTCTGCGCAGCAGGAGACAGCCTGCGGGCTGTGTTTATAGGGCCCATCTCCCCTGATGGATGTCCACAGAAGTCTGTTTGCAAGTTTTGCTTGGAAACATGAATCAAGGTCTGTTTGGAGAACACGTGTGCTCCTCTGTCAAACATTCCACCGTGTTGGGGCTGCAGGATGTCCCAGGTTGTCCCCGGACAGCTGTGGGCTGCAAGCCCCTGGCCAGGCCTCGCCTAGGTGCGGAGACCTCAGGCAGAGCTCTCCCTGACCTTGAGGAGCCTCCAAAAAGTAAGACAAGACTGCCGAAACTTCGGGGCGCGAGCGAGGACCCATCTGCTCGGCTCTCACGCCCCTCGGCGTCCACGGCTGCACCAGAGTGGCCTTTAAAGCGAGCGCGTGAGCTGTACCCCGCTCACAGACTCCCAGGGGGTCCTCGTCACTGAGCGAAGATCAGGAGCCTTAAAAATGGTCCAAGTCACATGGGCTTTGCCCACCTGCCACTTGGAAGTCCGCTCAGCTCCTGGAACCTGGGCTCCCCTCCCAGAGGCCTCCTTGATCCCACGGTCACAGCATGTGTCCCTTCCCTGTGGCCCTATGGAGTCTGAGACTGTGTATTTCACCACTCAGTGGGGAGCCCCGTGGGCTGGGGACAGGGTCTCATTCGTCAGCACGTCCCAGCCCTGGCACAGGGCTCACTACAGAGAAGGCTCTGGCGTGTGAACCGGAACATGAAGGCCCAAATGGGAGGCCACTGTGCACCTGGCTTTAAGAGCCGCAATTCGGAGTACGAGTGAAAACCTAAAATGTGCTCCGGATTGCAATTCTTTAGTCCCAAATACATGCTTGGCGGGCTCCCACTGGGCCTCTGTGCTTCGGGGAGCAGAGCAAAGATTGCTGTGGTGACGACGGACAGGAAGGCCTGAGAGCCCACAGGCAGGCTTTCCCGGTGGGAGCCAGAGCAGGCCTGGAAGTGCCGGCGAGGGCTGAGTCAGGGAGGGCTGCAGGGAGAGGTGAGGGCGGTGCCCCACGGGAGGCACAGCTTGGGGGTGAGACCCAGGGCTGCACACTCGGCCTCCTGCACCAGCCTCTTCAACCTCAGAACCTCGGCGTCTGCATCTGCAACCTGCGGGCCGTCTTCCCGCATTGCAGCCTGCGCCGTGAGGCGCACACAGGCTGTGGCGCGGACCTAGAGCCCGGTGGATAATGTCGCCAGGACGCCCTCATGGCTGCCGTGCAGTCCGAAGGAGCTATTCTTGTAGGCAGGTCCCTGTAATAACTGCATTTATCTTATTTTGGGTGCGACACATTTTGAATGTCGACGCAGTCCCAGGTGTGTAGAAAAGCTGTAAGTTCACAGGAAACCCCCGGACACCGGCATGTTTGTTCCTACCCGCACACACCGGCACAGACATGCGCCTCCACTGAGCCCTCGGTCCCGGGGGCGCTGGGACCAGCCAGTCAGGCCTGCCTGGTATAGGCGGCCATCCCCTCCATCCCCTTCAGCCCGAACATGTGCGGGCTCCTGGGCCTCACCGGTCATCAGGCTCCCGGCAGGCTTCTCCTCCCTGTGTGTGAAGCCAGGAAAGCGCCGAGTGGGCAGGGGAGGTCTGGGGGGCGGGGGGTGGGGGTGGGGGGGTAGTGTGCGGCCTGGCCTGGCTGCTGAAGTGCTTTCTGCAAGAATATTCTCACCACTACGTGTTTATTGAGCTGAGCCCGCCCTCAGGCTGAACTGGAAGGGACCTCTCAGAAGTGGGAGGGACACCTTTCCATGTCACTCTCCCTTTGAGACCAGGTACTGGGTCCCTGGCTTCCTCTAGGTGGCGCACAGCCCTCTGGGGAAAGGAGGGTCCCGGTCCCGGGACTGATTCCACCAAGGAGGGGTGGTGCTAGGTGGCTCGGGTCCCATATCCCTACTTTGGTTCAGCAGCAGTATTTCTCAGCCAAGGCTCTGGCCATCTGAAGGTCACAGCACGACACAGACAGGGGCTAGGTCATTGGACGTGGACCTCAGGACATGTAGGTTGAAGACCAGGCTTTAATTGACTTGCTCTGAGACTTTTCTGGGTTCCAGCAATTTAAAAACTTAGAGCAACTGTTGTCTGTTTCGTCCGCTCACATGCCCCAAGCCCATCTCCCTCCATCTGGAGTCCGTCCCTCAGTCCACTGCCCGGCCCTCTGCTCCAGCCTCCTCCTGTGAGAACCTGCATTCAAATGTCCGCGTGACAGAGACCAGCAGATGGTGGGGAGGGGCTGGCACGCAGGCAGACTAGGGGGCTGGAAGGCTTGCTGGGGCCCTTTCGCCACCACCCCTAGCAGGGCAGGGCCCAGCCCCCTCTCTGCAGGTGTCCCTGGCTGGTTGGCCGGCCCATCTGGAATCTACATGGGGTCCGGCCTGTCTGCTCCAGGACCCCCCGGGGCCTGGTCGCTACACCTGCTGGAGGGGAGGCGGGACAGATGTCAAGGCTCCACAGTGACTCAGACAGAGAGCAGGGTTGGGGAGGAGCCCATGGGGTCATCACATCAGGCCCTTTAGTCTTCTCCCCGCTGCACGAACCCTTCTGCGGCCACACAGGGCTTGCTGTGCCCAAAGTGCTCCCTCCCACCCCCACGACCTCATGTGGCCCTTGAGGGTGGGGACCCAAGGTGGAGGAGGGCAGCCACCCAGGTCACACACCCAGCAGCAGCAGCGTCGAGCTAAGGGTCAGGCCTGGGCTTGAGTTCTGACTCTGCCACGTCGGAGCTGTGTGGCCTCAGGGGACGCACTGCACCCCGAGCCTGTTTCTCCACTGCTCCGAGGGGCTCTGGTTCCATCAGTAGCGGAGGTTCGGGCTGCCATCCCGGGGGCCCGGGCTCCCAGTGCGCGCACCCGCCTGCCTCTGGGGTCTGGGACTTCGGTTTCTCATCCCACTTCTGTCTCACTGATGTTCCCCTGGACCTGTTCCGCCCGCATCGCCTCAGACCACGTGCTATCCACATGTCTTCTGTGCTCGACGGGGCGCCCATGGGGCAGCACTGGGTGCCCCTCGGTCCTCGTTGTTCAGGCCATAAGAACTAGGACTACAGACTGGAGGCTTGGACTCAGAGAGACTCCTCACCCTGTTCTGGAGGCCAGGCTCTGCATAGTACCCCCCGGCCCCCACAGGCTCTGGACCTTGCCCCACACCCCAAAGGGCCTGTCCCTGCCTGAGGGCTCTGCCCACATGAGTGGTCGCTCCCCCTCTTCCCATCACCTGGGGGCTGGGATCTCAGCCTATGAACTCAGGGAATGGTCTGTCCAGGCCCTCAGCCCCGAGCCGGCACCCAGCACAACTTCCATGCCCCTGCCGGCTGTCACCTCACCCCACCAGTGAGCACAGAGCTGCGCTCAGAAAAGGAGCTACTGCTCACAGGGCGGTTTTGGGAGGCTGCAGAGCCCTGGGGTGCAAAACTGTAGGGGCGCCGAGTCCCAGGGTTGTGCTCCTTAAATTTTGTGCCTTGGGCACCTCTGTGGCCTGGCCCTACCCCAGCCTGCTGCCCAGGACCCCACAACGTGTATATGACGCAGGGATGGTCCCCAGATCCACATTGTGGCCTTCAGCCACAGCGGGACCTGGGGGGCTCTGAAGGGCCGTCATTGCCAGCTGAGTCTCAGGTCCACATTGGCAAGGCTGCGTGGTCTCCCCCTGCCCCTCAGCTGACCCCTCATGGCATCTCAGTGGGTGCTGCCTGCCAACATTCCCCAGACTTGGATGCTCATCTTCATCTCTGCACCAGCCCACTGGGTGGTGCACCTGCCTTTATTTCAGTCACTTTGTCTGAGGAGTTCAGGTTCTGGGCACTGACCCGGCCTCTGCGGCTGGTACCTCGGCCAAGGGCACACAGGGCCGGCAGGAGCCAGCCCTGTCCGAGAAGGCCTGAGACACGCCTGTCTCCAGGCTTTGAGAAAGCCAGCTGCTGCAAGGGGCCGAGGACGGTGGGCCCCTGCCCCCACCCCACTGCCCTGCCCTGCCCACCGCCTGGCCCCTGATCTGGACAATAGCAGCGCCTGTCTGCAGACCGTTCTGCGGTTCCAGCTGAGCAGGATTATACTTCAGGGTGGCAATTAACCCGATAAAGCGATGACCTCACCCTCCTGCCTCTGGCCAGAGCAGAGACCAGCTAGCTGGAGCCTGGCCCAGCAGGACCTCCTGCCCCGGGCCTTCCTCGCCGGACTTGGAGCAGGGACCCTAGTTCAAGGCTGTGGGCAAGTCTCTTGCCCTCACTGGGTCCACCTGTGAAACGGAGCCTGTTTGACCTTCCCGGGCGTGTGGGAAAGCACCAGGAGAATGAGAAGTGAGAAGTTGCTCTGGACTGCTGACCACAGCAGCCAGAGAGCTGGGCCTTTTCTGGAAGGCACCAAGAAGAGGGAACTGTGCAGGAAGTCAGGCAGATCAGGGGTTCTGGACCCCAGCTCCATGTCCCCTACCGACGTGGTCCCAGGAAAGCTGCTGATTCCTCTCTGTAATGGGCAGTCCGGCCATCCTCCACGGGAGCTGCATCGCACCCACTCACGGACAATGGAAGTGGTGCTCAGAAGGGGAGAGTCGCTGCCCACAGGGCCCAGGGTCAAGTGCCATGTCAGCCATGTGGCGGCTGCTGTGGGCATGTTACTTAGAGCCTCGCTGAGCCTCTGCTCCCCAAGCACCGAGTGGAGGAGCACCGTTCCTCCCGACAAGGCTGTGAGGATTCGTCTGAACCAGCCGGTGGGGGTTCAGCTCGGTGCACGTGATGAGGGGGCCAGCTGAGCACATCCGTGACCCCGCCCGGTCTGGTCTGGGTCTGTTCTCATCCGAGAGGTCACGCCAAGCAGCACTGGCAAAGCTTGGGTCTCAAGACCACACCAGGAACGGCCCCCATTCTGTCCCTTTCTGTAAATCAAGAGGGTGAGACGAGGAATATTCCAGAACTCTAGGTCCTAGGGCAGCTTAGTCTCCCTTTTACACACCAGAAACGGAGGCCCATCTGGGGACCCAGGGAACAGGCTCTTAACTCTGCCTCTGACTAATCATGTGACCTTGGGTGAGTCCCCCCATCCCGCCGAGGTTTCTGAAGGGTCAAGTTGGGAGACGTTTATCCATACTGCTGACCCCGCAAAGTGATCCAAAGTGAAGATCCCAGGTGACCAGAGGCAAGGGCGGAGGCACTTTGTACAGAGATTTCGGGCCTGCGCTGAGTCTAGAACCCAGGTCTCCTGCCATCCCCTGGGGAAAGCTCCAGGCAGCTCTCGCTGAGGCAGGGCGGGAGGAAGCCTGGGAGCCAGGCAGACAGCCCCGCGTGCAGTGTCTCCCTGCGGGCTGGCTCCTGCAGCACTGACCTGAGTGCTGACCTCAGTGCTAATCCCTGGGGAGGCAGGCGGCTGTCAAAAAAGGCGCCACGCACTCACCGCACACCGAGGTTCCCCCTACGATGGTGGTCCCTGTGAAGTGCCCAGGTGTGTAGGAAGTCTCACCGTCGGTCAAGGTTGTGTAATTGCACTCTGGCACTTTCACAGCGAAATCACTGAGCGGAGCCCCGTCGCTGGGACACATGGGTTCTGTACAGGCGCTGTGGCAAGCGCGGCACAGCCTGGATTCATGTGGGCCAGCGAGTTCGTTCAGCATGAGCTGACCGGGGAGGTTGACAAAAAGAAGGAGTTAACATGACAGCAGATGCAAAAGCTTCCAGGCAGAGGAGCAGCCCGTGCAAAGGTCCCGGGGCAGGAGTACATGAAACTGTGGCTGAATTCTGGCGTCCCAGCGGAGGGAAGACAGAGGGCCCACAGTGGCAGGGTCGTGGAGCCGGGGCCAGAGTGGAGGAGCAGCAGGGCTCCATTAAAGGCTTTTAAGCAGGGAGTGATAGCCATTGTGATAAGCGCGCTGGCTGCAAGTCAAGTGTGAAAGAAAAGAACATGAGGATGGACTTCCTTTACAGAAACCAGAGCATACAAGCCAGTCACTAAAATCAGATCCCTGTGCTACTGGGAAAAGCACAGACAAACAGGACCACGGAGATGATGAATAACCCAGAATTCCACCGCAGGACATCGACGTTAGTGCTGGACAAGAGAGGCGCTGCCTCTGAGCGGGAAAGGCGGGGTTTATCGCAAGGGTGGGGCAGGCCCGATAATGCAGCCTTGTGGAGCGAGTGAAAGGAAGCCTCTCTTCCACCTCGAAGTCCTGTCAACTTCAGGGGGACTGAAGTGGAAATGTCAGACTGGAAACAGCACGAAGCAGTGAGGGGCCCTGGTGCAGCGTGCCATGTGGGGCAGGGTCAGCAAACGCCACCCGGGGGCGCGTCGGCTGGTCCTGTTTCCTGAGCGCTGTCTCGAGAGCCAGTTCACCACCACCTGGTCACCCACTTGCCGTGTATGACTCCCCGGGTTTTTTTAAAGTAAGCGTTAGAACATTTTCCTCACCAGAAAAAGAAGCCACGTACCATGACCCCACCCGTCGCCCCGGCCCTCAGCCAGCCCCACCTGCTGCCTGTCTGCAGACGTGCCCATGCGGGCCCCTCACAGTAACGGCTCCCAGCACTACGGGACCTTAGCCTGTCTTCTCTGACTTAGCGGGATGTCGTCAGGTCTCATCACCCTTCTCGTGGGTGAATCAGATCCACTTGGACCTGCCGCCTTTACCTGAGCAACAAGCTCCCCTTTCTCCTGGGCAGGTAGCAGCAGCGGGACTATTGTGCCTGCTTCTGTGGCTGAGTCTGCACGGGGCCACCTCTTTGATATGGTCTGTGGCGACTTTCCAGCTCCATCAGCAACATCAGGTCATCACGGCAGAGGCGGAACGCATGCCCCGCAAAATCTGCACGATGTTCTGCTGGCCTTCGGCGGGGAAATCTGCTGACTCCCGATCGGGAGGTGAGAAAGACGCTGCATTTCAGGCTGAAAACCAAGTGTCTCCGATAGAAGAGAGATTTAGACATTGAAGTTGACCATATCGCTGCACAGTCATCAGCGTGGTGAGAGATACTAAGAACAAAAGCAGTGAAAAAGTACCTGCCACGGTGCCAACAGAGAAAGGCCTCCACCGTGGACCTGCTGGGGTCCTGCGGCCCCAATGGGGTCATTTCAAGTGATGTAGGAGAGGGCGAGACAGAGTTGCTTTCAAGGGGTGGGCAGGGCCAGGCAGCACCCCAGGGAGGAGTGCAGAGGCTGCTGTCAGAAGGGACCCCTTCCTGTAGGCCGTGGTGCCAGCCGCAGGAGAGATGAGCACCCAGCCCCTCTCCTCCTGCCAGTGAGCTCCGCTGCCCCGCTGGTCAAGCCCACCAGAGCCGGGCTCTGGGAGCTGGCCGTCCCGTGGCCCAGAGGCACAGAGCAGGGGAGCAGGGTCACTGGCATCTGCAGGGACAGGTGGAAGATTCCAGCGTGAGGCTCAGAAGGACAGAACCTCCTGAGGAGAAGTGGGCAGCGCAGGACTGGACAGCGGTGGGCTGAGCCCATCAGAACCAGCGCGCTCAGGAGAAAGACACACCTACGTCAGGACTCTAGACAACAGCTGGCACCTGGCGGCTCCCGGCTGTGCGAGTCCAGTGCCCGCTTGCTGGTGGAGGAGCGAGTGGGTGAGGAAGTGCTGGGGGAGAGCAACGGGCTTCGGACAGCAGCAGCTCAGCTCCAGGGCCTTCCCACTGGGAAAGGTGCTGCCGAGGAAGAGCTCCTGTGCGAGGAAATGGCTGCAGACAGAACATCTTGAGTGGCCTTCTCCGCGTGGGGAGACCCATGCTGGACTCCACCTTTCCACTTTACTTTCCAGACTCAAAGCCCGGAGCTGTGGCCTTCCCACCGGCCTCTGCCTGGTGCCCAGAGACTCCTGGCCCGGCAGGCGCGATCCCGCCGTGGTGGCGCAGTGGCACCGTGAAGGGCCACAAGGGCAGGGGTCCACGTGACACCAGGGGCTGGAGGAAAGTGATTCCTCAGCGAGTTTAGGGCTTTGATCTCGAGGAGAACGAGACTCCAGGGCAATCTCACAGTCACTTGGATGGCTTCTCAGGAGCCCAGCTAATTGCAGCTGGTCCCTGGGGCTGGGCCCCGGGGCAGAATGGCTGTCAGCAGTGGACTGACCCGACACCCGTGCAGAGGAGAGTCGCCCCAGTGACAAACTGTCGTGATTGCATGAATAACATGGAGGGAAGGGATGCTGTGGGGAGACAGAAAGAGGAGCCAGACAAAAACCAAAAGAACAGCTCAGAGAAATGATCGGATGACTTGGATTTTTGGCCCGTTCAGCAGAGCGGTGCGCGCGTGCGTCCACACGTCTTGTCTGCGGGCCTGCGCAGGGGCAAAGTAAGACTTCCAGAACAGAGCTGCTGACCGGAGTTTCACAGACAGACGTGCCTCTGGAGGCCAGCTGGGAGGACACCCGTCAACACAGGCAGGAGGCGGCGGCGGGGCTTGGGTGTAGAAGCAGGCACAGGCCCGGGCTGGTTGAGAGGTGTCCGGCAGGCCAGGGAGGGAGTGCTTTGTGGGTGGGGGCAGATCGAGCAACAGCCCAGGTCACGGACAGTGTGACCAGGGCCTCCAGGCCTCACTTGCACACTAGGAGAGGTGATGCGCTTGCCGTGCGGCGCGTGCGATGACACGGAAGGAGGCACCTGGGTGGGCCCAGTGGAGTGCCTAGCGCCCTTTCCCACAACGCGCAGCCCCTGACCAGAGCTGCCTGGTGAGGCCTCAGCACATCCCAGACGTGCGCTCGGGGTTCACACGGGGAGGCCGTGGCTCTGGCCGCCAGGCTGACTGTGGGGCAGGCCCAGGAGTGGCGGGCCTGCTGAGTGTAGAGCCCGAGTTCCAAGGGGAGCCCGGCACTGGGAGCAGCGGGCACAGGCTGCGTCCCCAGGGGAGCTGGGGACCACAGCAGCCTGTCTCAGTGCCCTGATTTGGACACCAGACTGCTCCTGTCATTCGGTCCTTCGTTATTGAGTGTTCACTGTGGGCAAGAGAGGCCTCGGAGTTTCACTAAAAGCCCGGATGAGGACGATAGCCCCAGAACGCACACAACTCCTGTAGTGGGGCGAGGGCCGCCAGCTGGGTGGGCAGTGCAGAAAGGGAGGGAGGGCACTTCCACCCGGTCTCCCGGAAGGCTTGCTGGAGAAAATGGCCTTGGGAAGATGAGGACCTGACCTGTAGACGTGGGCGCTGTGTGTGCTCCTCTATGCTTCCTTTTTTTCTAAAGCAAATTCCTCCCATTCTTCAGGCCCATCGCTGAGGCTGCCTGCCTGCTCACTGGAGCTGATGGGGCAGTGACTCATGTCCCCGTGCCCTCCACACCTCCCGGCAGGCTGCGGGCTTGCTGCCGGTCCACGGGCCAGGCAAGCATCGCGAGGGCATGTGTGTCCCGTGCTGACACTGGTGAAATCCACGGTTTGGTTTCCGTCTATGCAAACACCCGGATGGCATGTCCCGCGCTGTGTGTGTCTACGTCGGGCAGGCACATGTGGCTCAGAGCAGGGATACTCGCTCGTATATTTAGCCTCGCTGGGTACAAGGGCCTGAGAGACGTCACCCGTGTTACCCTCAAGCGGGGCTGTGGCCCTGCCCATTTCACTGCTGGGAAGATGCCTGTTGGCAAGGCCAGCGTTTCTATGGCAACGGCAGAGGTGGGCTCAGAGTCCCAAAGGCCGAGAGAGCCCACCGAGAACATGTGGGTCTTGTGCTCAACACGGAGCTCCCAGGCCTGCAAAACTGGGGCTTGGTGTCCACGACCTCGGACCTGGCACCTGGCGCCCTTACACCCAAGGCCTCAACTCCATAAAGACTCACTCAGCCCCTTATATTGGAGGCCCAGGTCCCGTGGGGCTTTGAGAAGATGGCTTAGCAGACCCCATGGCCGGCACAGGGACGGCTGCCCAGCGTGGAGCTTTCTTCGTTGGCCTGTCCTTCTCTCCAGGCTTCTGTTCCCTTGGCCCCACTGCCCCGACTGTGGTCTCTGGTGCTGGCAGCCAGCTGGATGGGGTGTCCTCACTGTCCCCCTACGGTCCTTTCTTTCTCTTTCCCTCCCCCCTCCCCATCTTCCCCCCTCCCTCCCCCTCCCTCCCCCTCC